>CAXDIM010000026.1:0-50116 GCA_963989365.1 Rhimphoctona megacephalus | reverse complement strand
GAGAGAGAGAGAGAGAGAGAGGAGAGAGAGAGAGAGAGAGAGAGAAGGAGAGACAAAAAGAAGATAAAGAGAGAAAGAGATGAGTTTCGAATAAATCGAGCCCCAGGAGACTCGGAGTTTCCTGCGTACACGTGCATTTCAAGTTGTACAGATGCAATTTCTCTCCTGCCCTATTTCTTGTCCCTCGTACGCCCCCGCGCGGCATACTCGCGTGTGTTGTTTTCTTCACGAGAGAGTCGTGATCCAGGACGACCTTTTGGCCGCATAAATATATATGTATACATAAAAAGGCACACACATATATATATATATATATATATATATCAATCATCCGAATATTTATATATGTGTACAATTACAAACGACGAAGTCTTTTCGATCGAATCGTTGGTAGAAAGCGATCCTCGATCTTGTATAAATACACAGACATAGCCCCACGTATATAAACATGTACAAAAAAGTGATCGACGATCGCTTTCTACGTAGACATGGGCAATTTCACATGATATCGATAGACTTCTCACCCCCGAATCTTTCACACAGCGAGAGAAAAAAAAATCAATCAAAAACGAATTAAAAAACAAATAGATAATGAACACTTGGCTTGAATTCTTCTTCAATGGTTCGTTAATTAATTGGATATTGCTACGAAATTAAGATCGGAATATCCTGTAGTCGAATATAATAGTACATAGATAAATCGTAGATGAGCTCACGACTTTTCAATTCAAGTACAACAGGTAGTATATTTTATATACTTTCAGCTAGCGCACATTATGTCTCGTGGATGAAACATACTGTGCCCAGAGAGTTCAATCATAATTTCTAATATCATCGATCGTACGTTATAATATATATATATATATATATATATATATATATATATATATATATATTTATTTATATTTATATTTATATTTATAGACGTACTTTTCTTCATTTTGTTCGAATCGAATGAAAGAAAAAGTGACTATCGTATTCTGAACTTGGCTTTATTTATGTGATCAACTTTTTTGGCTCTGTCTCTCTTTCTCTTATTTATTTATGTTCTTTATTCTCTCTTTCTCACTAAGAACTTTTCTCTATTGCCTCGTACGTATCTTAGATACGTATTTCCATCGAGGAAACTGTTTGTCTTCATTCCTACGATCTAATGCACGACACACGAGGTAAAAGCCAACTTTTCTTATACACGATAATCTTTCCTGGCTTCATATCCCGACACGTCACGAACTTTATGTGACACATGAGAAATTTTAACGTGCATACACCATATGTTAGTTATATATCTACTCATTGACTTGTAAAAATAATGAATGCCTATATATATATGGGGCATTCCACGTCAAATCGCCGGATCATTGGCCGGGCCCCCTCGGATTTTTATGTCGAAGTTATTTTGCGTTTTTTTGGGCCCAAAATACGACCTCAAATTTTTTTAAATTTTTATTTCATTTTTTAAGGCTTGCACGAGCTCAAAAATCATAAAATTGCGGAAAAATATGAAGAGCGATCGTTTTTAAATTGATGATTTTTTTTTTACAGAAACTAGGACCCAAAACATAATTTTTCATTCTAGTTTGGAAGTGGGCCGAGAACTAGCATTCTTGATTTAAAAAAATTTTTTTTTATCGTATGAAAAACAAAAAAAATTGTTTTTTTTTTTATTGTGAAACTTGTTTTTTTTCTTAGTTTAAAAGTTGATAGAAAATAGTAAGCTTAGTAAAAAGGAGAGCTTTCTCGAAACTCCCTTTCTCACCTGGTGTCGCCCCTTTCCATCTTCCCTTAATCCTCTCATATCCGCCTTGCCCCTCATACAGGGGGTGATAGACTGATGCTTCCTACCAAATATTGCTGTTAGATTTTCAACTGCAGAATTTTATAAAAAACGAGACTCCAGCGATTGAAAAATTATTCGAAAATGTTCGTAGAGTCAAAAATTTGCAGCAAGTACACTGCCTTATCCCCCAAGATGGCTTATTAATTGTAAAAGAGTATTCCTCTTCGGCGTCAAGTAAAATTTATAAAATCCTCTTGTGAAAAAATAAAAAAAGTGTCGTTCACGTTTTTGTTCAATAAATGTTTAATTGTTGTTTTTGTCGATTCACTCTTAAACTAAGAAAAAAAACAAGTTTCACAATAAAAAAAACTATTTTTTTTGTTTTTCTTACGATAAAAAAAATAAAATGAAATGAAAAAAAAAAATTCTGGGCAAAAAAAATCAAGAATGCTAGTTCTCGGCCCACTTCCAAACTAGGATGAAAAATTATGTTTTGGGTCCTAGTTTCTGTAAAAAAAAAATCATCAATTTAAAAACGATCGCTCTTCATGTTTTTCCACAATTTTATGATTTTTAAGCTCGTGCAAGCCTTGAAAAATGAAATAAAAATTTAAAAAAATTTGAGGTCGTATTTTGGGCCCAAAAAAACGCAAAATAACTTCGCCATAAAAATCCGCGGGGGCCCGGCCAATGATCCGGCGATTTGACGTGGAATGCCCCATATATATGTATATACACACACACACACACACATATACTCATTTCTAGAAGAATAAACTTGAGTAAGCTTAAGGTGATCTATCAGTTGCATGAGTGGGGGATCGATAACTTAAAAGTAGATACAAGTTTTACTCGAACTCGCTTGATATTTCGAGAAAACGAAGAGTTATACATTGTTCTCTGATAAGAAGAAATTAACGTGTAACTCTCCGTTTTTTTCGATATATCAAGCGTGTCCGAGAAAAACGTGTATCCACTTTTCAGTTATCGACCCTCCACTCGTGCAACTGATAGTTCACCTTAACTGCGAATTATTGCCAATTAAATTGATCATATTGCGCCTTTAAAGTCAACTTCGATATTCATGAATATTCTTCGTTAGTAATAATAACGAGTGAGATTTAACCAAGAATACAAATTTCCAATCGTTTTCGAATAATAATCAATCGAATGGAGTGAAAATTCGTTCGAAAGAATAAAAACAAAAAAAAAAAAAAAATAAAAATAAAAAAAAATAAAAGAGAGAAAGAATGAAAACAAAATCCGAAAATAAGTAAATATTTAGTAAAACAAAATTTCACACGTTTCAGAGGAATATTTTTATCAATTAAATAGGCCGTAATCGAAAATGCTTATTTTGCAGAAAAGATATATTGAACGAATAAATCGATAAGCTAATAAACAAACAAATGAACGCAATCACCTAGACACACTTTTGACGCTTCGATATTATTATTATTATTATTATTATTATTATTATTATTATTATTATTATTATTATTATTATTATTATTATTATGCACCGTTATAATTGCGTTATGATTCGTCATTACGGTTTTATCAGAGTCTGCGCATGCACACTTTATACACGCATTATATATATATGTATGTATATAAATATGAATGTGAAGATTAATAGACGGGACGATATTAATACGAGAAACGAAAATTTCAGAGTCGCACGTTACACTTCGTATGGACGGTCTCGTTTCGATTTTTTAAATTCCTTTTCCTCGTGACGAGAGCAGAGCTCCCTGATTCTCTCTATTGCACTCGCTACAACACTCTCCGAGGAGTGTTGTGTGCACTTCCGGTAGGAATCGATAGCCGCCACTTTCACGCAGACATCTGGGCCATAGTCTTCCACACATCGATAGTTAATAAACAAAAAGGCGTAACTCAATTTAAATAAACATTTATTTAATATGATTTAAGCCCTTGTGTTTGCCAGCTAATAATATAGTGAATTGTGTACCATGTGGCCAATACCTTTGTGGAGTAAATTAACATCGATGCTTCGCTGTACCTCAGATGGCAAGAACATCAGGCTAATTATCCTTTTGCTCACGGGCACTCGAGGTATAATGACGGCCAAGACCATCGTCTCCAACGAGTTTGTTCCTCCTCGTATATAAATACGAGCACTTGGTTATTCGTATTAAATAAATGTATATAGGAAATATTTAAAAATAAATATACTTAAGATGCCAGTACTATTTGACGTACGAATAAGCAAGAGTGGAGAATTTGGTTCACTTATTTCAAAAATTTCATGACGAGCTAACTGTAAAATTGAAAGAAAAGCAAAAAAAAAAAAGTACAAATTTCACTAAACATTCGGGTAGAATTTTATTTCTTACTAATTTTCCTTAAAACATTCCAAAATATCGAAATCCTTATTTTTTTATTACACGAGTTCTGAATCAATTATTATTATTTTTTTTTTTTAATTGCCTAAACGTTTTTCCTGGTTTCTGTGAATTATTAGAATCTATACAAAAAAAAGTGTGACAAAAAAGAAACTTCGTTGGAACGATGCAAACTTCGAAATATCATGATTATCTGACATTTTTCGATATAGTTTTGTAGCATGATTCATAAATATTGCCCCCTGGAGGGTGAGGGGGGGGGGGGGGGGGGGAGGACGAAAGTACAAAAACAGCTGATGATCTTTTATAGTCGAAACTATGATATAGAAAATCATGGACTAAATTCGTGAGGCTGGAGGTCATGCATGTACGTGCAAGTACATTTATTATTGAGATAGAAAAAGAGAGAGAGAGAGAGAGAGAAGGAGGAAGGGAGAGGGCGAGAAACGATGATTAAGTAGAGGAAGATGTTTTCTGTGTCGAAGAAAGTATCGTCGTTTAAATAATCGAGCGCACTCGCCTCATCATCGCGAGAATGAATCTCCATCATCCACGGACAGAAATATATATATGTATTCATTTTTATCGTTGTAATTCTTCTGTCACTAATTATGATGCATGTATATATATATATAAACCGACATTGACAGAGAGAAAAGGAACGAAAAACGAAGATAGACCAAAACTACGAGATACAATAAAGTATAAAGACGCGAAATCGAAAAGAACAAAGGAAGTACCGGGAGAAGAAAACAAGCCGCGTGAAAGGGGCCAACGAAACAATTACCATGAAAAATTCCTCACAGTCATTCAGTCAGGGCCTTGAATTTTATAAAACATATATACATGTATATACTTATTACATTTTTAATATACGGGGTGTCCAAATTTGTAGCATCGTTAATTGTATGGTAAACCTTCAATAAGAAAGAAAGAAAAAAAATGGGGAATCAGGGTTTTTTTTTCTTGATTTTCGATACAAGTTGATTTTTTGAGGATTTTTGTTTTTCTTTTTTTCGTATTCATTTTGATTTTCCACCAGAAAAGAAATCCTGGTCCATTTTAACCTAGGCTTTACTGCATGTATTTTTTTCTCGACCATAAAAGTCATATCGATAAATTGTTGGTGAAAGTGATGTTAGCCACTACGATGAAAGCATTGGTGTAAATTTGTCGGATCTTACAGGTTTAGTTTTTTTATTGAGGGGGGTGTTTTTTTCTTTTTTTTTTGTTTTTTAATTATAATCTTTAAATCGTTGTTAATCGACAATATTTCACGTCCAGTTCGTATGGGTTGATTAATGGCAAATAACTGTGTCCGGGCGATTAATAATTCCTCGTGTACGTCAGGAGTCCAGTTATTGTATTACAGTTATCATTTACTACAGTATAACTCGATTACGAAATCAATTGTAGCGATATCACGGCGGTTTTCCTTTGACATCGTCATCGTGGATCATCAATCCATACACACGAGTCTAAGTTTCTTTTATTTTTTTTTTCTTTTTAATATACGAACGTGTAAGTGGCAGTCTCTATTTCGTTTGTAAGATAAAGAGATAGAGAGAGGGGGGGGGGGAGAGAGAGAGAGAGAGAGAGAGAGAGAGAGAGAGAGAGAGAGAGAGAGAGAGAGAGAGAGAGAGAGAGAGAGAGAGAGAGAGAGAGAGAGAGAGAGAGAGAGAGAGAGGCGTGTGTGAGCTGGAGCAATCCCAGACTCATTTTCAGGTCATCATAGTTCCAGTGTGTTATAATAATAACAACAAAATCCTTCATGCATGCTATCGTGTGAGGTTAAATTATAGGATTGTTGTAGCGTGATTCGACGAAAGAAAAGCAAAAAAAAGTCACACTTTTTCTTAAACCTCGTTAAAGGGCATCAATTTGGCCTGGACCGAAAAGTGGCCTTGATGAATTAACCATTCGTCCCTGCGAGTCAAGATTACGTGACAAAAAGAAAATTATTTTATTTTCTACAATTTTTTTATACTGCTGTAATTACTCGAGTAAACAAATACTCTATAGTCGACGTACTGCAACAAAATATTGAACAGAGATACTTACAATACAGTTACAGTGTAATTACAGTACAGTAACACCTTAAACGTAAAGGACAATTACGATACAGAGCCACTGTAAAGTCCCGGTACATGCAGCTATAGTAGCAATAAAGTAAGGGGACAGTAACATGATCGTTACAGGTTAGTTAAATAAACTACAAGCTTAATGGAGCTTGAAACAGAGTGCGGTAGCAATTTTACTACATGATATGTGTACTGGAAACTTGCAAGAAAACCAAAATAACAATGTTCACCAAGAAATCAAAATAATTTGTACTTGAAATTTTGATATAAAATAAAAAAATCAAACGAGACAACGATTCCGAGTGAATGAATTATTCAAAATCTCAATTCGGGTGTACAACTATTGCGGACAGTTACTGTATATACGTTGACATTAAAGTAATACAAAATTTGAATTTGTCGGTCGATTTATTCTGTAATTTTCGTGTTATTTGATGGAGCAGCCTACGAGCAAATATCGTAACACTTTATGGTAAAAAAATCTTATACAAAATTAGCATCTGTTGTGTCGTTTTAACGGGAGAAACCAGTTTAGGAGGCCGAAATTTTGGTGTTTTTCGTGATTTTTTTTAACAGGGAAGGAATAATCAGAATTTTTTTAAACTTGGAGGATATTTTATTCGTGTTTTGAAGTACACTTTGTAATTTTACCCCGGAAATAGTGGGGTTAGGAGCTGCTGTCCACGGACGACTTTTTTTCAACTGGTGGGCATTCTAGCTCAAAAAGTTATTGACCAATCGTTCTGAAAATTTGTGTGAATATTCTTTATTCAATTACAATCTATATGAACCTAACTCTGGGATGATATTATTATTAAAAATATTTTTTAATGCAAAAAAGGTGAAAAAACATGGTATAAAAACATGGCATTGTGTTCAAACACCTCAAAACATGCAATTTTCAACTTTTTTTATCACAATTAGGTTCATATTCTTAGGAAATATATTATTAACGAAAAAAGAAAATTGTAATGATTACAGATAAAAATTGTGACTTCAGGAATGCCCACCAGAAAAAAACTCGGATGGCGATCGTACATGGACAGCAGCTTCTAACTCCACTATTTCCGGTGGAAATGACTTGAAAAAATTACAAAGTGTACTTCAAAACATGAATAAAATATCCTCCGAGTTTAAACAAATTCTGATTATTCCTTCCCTGTTAAAAAAATTCACGAAAAACACTAAAATTTCGGCCTCCTAAACTAGTTTCTCGCCTTAACTGACCTCCATGATCGGATATTGGAATTCTCTTGGGAGGTAGATTGGTACTATAAAAGTGTTTTTTTTTCTCGCTCACCGATGACCGTAACACGAGTGTTCTACATGTGACAAGTCCGTGACCGTGTGCTTCGATCGGAAGCAATTGAAAGTAGAATTGACTAGGAGCCATCGTCAAAGTGAGATGGTAAGAAAATAAGCACGAGAGGGGGGGAGAGAGAGAGAGGGGGGGGGGGAGAGGGGGGGGAGGGAGAGAGGGAGGGAGGGAGGGAGAGAGAGGGAGAGGTAGAGGGAGAGAGGGAGGGAGGGAGAGAGAGAGAGGGAGGGGTAGAGGGAGAGGGAGGGGTGAGAGAGAGGGAGGGGGAGAGAGGGAGGGGGGGAGAGAGAGAGAGAGAGAGGGGGGGGGGAAGACAATGAAAGTACACGAAGAGCAATGTTGAAGCATTGCATTGTTAAAACACAACATCTCCCACACCCAACAAAAAAAACATGCAATGATTGCTGAAAGCCAAAGGGCGTAACCCACGTAAGTTAACACTAGAGCATATGTGGGTTAAGCACTTTTGAATTTTTCAATCGATTGATCCACAGTCCGATAAGTATCGAGGCTAAATATTGAGATAAAAACGACCCGTTTCCGATCTCAATTATTAACTAATTAATATTCCTAGAATTATTTTTATAGTTGTTATTATTATTACAAGAAAATGTATTTCAACGTCTGCTCCTAGTACTGAGCGAGTTGAAACGATTTATCGCAGATTTAATCAATATTCAATTGAAATCGAGAAACGGGTTTCAATTCTCCTCCGAGGTTCTTCATCAAGTGGTACGAACGCTATTTTCTATGATTTATTAAACATTAATTGATTGCGAAATTGGCTTCTAATTCTATTGGCCAACGAATGGTCCAAATGCCATTTTCTTACCGCTAAAAATTCTAAATGCTAGTTGAACGGTATTTTGCTTTTTTACTATTGATCGAATTCCAGTCATTTATTCTAGGTTTCATCAAACTATTATTAAAATAAAAAAAAAAAAAAAAGTTTCAAATTCCCAACGAGGTTTTCCACCAAATGTTCCGAATGCCTTTTTCATACCGCTGCGCTGAATGCTATTTTTCGAAGAATTTTTGCGGGTATACGGATCGAGGTAGGATCAAACACATGGTGGAATAGTTGGACGAAATGTGATTGCAGACTCTGTTGAAGAGATCTAGGAGGGTAGATAAATTTATGCAAAGATATATATATATATATATATATATACACGCGTGTATATGTATATATGTGTTTAGGAGGTATAGATTGGAAGCGCACATAAGAGAATCTCTTGGATAGGAAAGTTGGAGCCCACACATTGGCGAATAGCTAAGTCGGGCCAACAAGCAAACATGCTTCGAGAGATCAACTCGGTGAGATCGATTTCCAGGTCGAGCATAGATCGAAGCTTGCCTCGCTCGCAGATTGGCTGCTACTTCGTTCTGGAGCTGGATACGAGAGAAGGAGAGCTATTGAATCCACGGGATCTAACAACCAAGATGCATCTCCCGTGTAGCTCTTCCCAGGATCTTCTCTTCTCTCTTGGATCGTGGACCGTACTCGATCGAGAGTCACACGGGCGTTCTACATGTGACACGTCCGTGACCATCAACGGGAGCCAGTTTTGCTCGGAAACTCGAGCATTTCTAGCATTTAGCTTCTCTCACAGATGTCGTAGCTGAGAGGCACCTGGTCTACATGGGCATTAACGTTGGCACGTGTACATTAATACGGAATTGTTTGTAGGTGGGAACTTGTTTTTTGAGTGAAATATGTTGTTCTTGGATTTGAAGCATTGGGACTTGATCTTAGATCGAATTAACGGTCGATGATACCATCAAATGCAGACTGGAATTAGCCAAAACCGAGAATGAGGGTATAATTTAGTTCTGAGTAATTTTTTGGATTAATAAAAGAGACTGATTCATGACTTGGATGAATGTATTGATTACGAGTACAAATTGGGACATTAGATTCCTCGGATGAGGTTTTAACTCACACTCTTCAAAAATGATAAGGTATTTTTCAAACTAAACGAATTAGGACCATCAAACTTGACCTTATCTAAATCCAGGTGCGAGTTTACCTTCCCAGACAATTTTCCCTTCGACAAAAGCACCTTTGACTCAGTAACTCTTCTGTTTATCCCACGTATGAACTTCTCTCGTGCTCAATATTCTTAGATAGAGTGACATGGCTGGTTGCGAGTGGAAAATGGACCGGGATCAGGAGGGAGGACAGTAACGAGAGTGGATAAGCCTGTTGCGATCGATTTCCATGCCCGCCAGATATATTCCACATACCAAAGCATCCTACTGCTTCATCCATAGTCAAACATTTGATAATTCAATCGGACGCAGCATCACACCACTATATTTTCTCAACGAAACTTTGAAGATTATTTCCTGGCAATTTGATTGATGGAACCGAACATCTTGTCGGATTAATGGACGCGTGATTAAATTAATCAAGTGAACAACTCGAGAAAGTGAGTTATGAGCAAAGAAATAAGTTTAGAAGGCTCTACAAATCGTGAGAGCCGATGAGGAATTATGAATATGAAATTCCAATAGAACTTCATTCAGAATCCACGTGAATAAATCTGTTAGACACCATCAATGATAAGTTTTGACTTCGTCTCGAGTCTATTATGCATGGCTGCATCTAAAAACCATGAATGACTAACTTCAAACTGACTACTTAGTTAGCTGAATAAACGTGGTATCAAAGAGAATTCAGCTAAGCAAAGTTCAACTGTAGAGGATGTGAAGGTGCTTAATGTAGGGTACGTAGGTTGGTAGGTGGGCATAACTCCTCGAGATCTAGTTTAGATAGTGCTGGACTTCTCTGGTGCCTGCTCGAAAGTACATGCATGTGGCAAAAGCAACTCGATCGGCACCAACGAGTGTGTCCTTGTCGTATGGAGAGAACGAAAAGAGCAAACCAACAAAATATACATACCAACATATATATATGTATATATATATATATATTTATCTATGGGAATTGGAGCAATTTCATGCTCAATACTATTTCTTTTTTCAGATCGAGAGATCGAGTGACGGATAGTGAGCAATTTCAGTCCCTCATTTTCACACTCGTGCTCGTGCATTAACGAAAAATCGATCCATGCAAATTTTCAAATCTTATTCACTATTTCATCAATATATTTTTTTCGTATCTTTTCCAGACATCTACGTGATTAGACATGCTAATTAGTATTACTAGAAGAAAAATCTTTAGACTTAATGACGATAAAGCTGCGTTTTTTGGAATTAGATCTTTAAAATCATTCTACCTCGAAGTAGTAGGTTCCAGTAGTGGTCAGACGTCAAATTTTCAGATTAGCTCAGCATTGTTCATTTACGCAAATTTAACCAAGCAGTTTTCATTCCAAGAAGAAACATTTTCTAATTTTAAAGAAGGGATACGTAATATCTTCATAATTCGAATCAGAATATGAAAATAACGGAAAATTATTACATTCGTCGAATAAAAAATTGAACAATACTATCTTGCTCATGAGATATTGATTTTTGTAAAGGTTAATTCTTATAGTAACCAAAATCGCAATCGAAGGATTCCGCAAAAGTTAAGTGTGAAGGAGCAATTCCAAGTTTCGTTATTTCTCTCACGGTTGTTATGCAGTTTTCTGCAATGGGGGTTTCGTCTTCAGACGGGGTACAATTATTCTGTATGGAAAAACTGGAATGCTCGAGGATTCTGACTTAACGATTGGATGAAAACGTTACAAGAAAGAGAGGAAGAGAGAGAGGAAGAGAGAGAGGAGAGAGAGAGAGAGAGAGAGAGAGAGAGAGAGGAGAGAGAGAGAGAGAGAGAGAGAGAGAGAGAGAGAGAGAGAGAGAGAGAGAGAGAGAGAGAGAGAGAGAGAGGGAGGGAGGGAGGGAGGGAGGGAGGGAGGGAGGGAGAGAGGGGGAGAGAGAGGGGGGAGAGAGAGAGAGAGAGAGAGAGAGAGAGAGAGAGAGAGAGAGAGAGAGAGAGAGGAAAAAGGAAGAAAAAGAGAGAGAACGAGAAAGCAAAAAAAGCAAAAGAGAGAGAATGAGAGAGATGGTAGAAATGCGGGCGAGGCAAAACAGGAATGCAGCTAGCCTATAAGGATGAAAGACAAGGATATGAATAGAGAAGCACGGGCAACATAATCTGCGTGCACAGCGAAGAGTCCACTCCTCCAGGAGAGTTGAGAATATTAGCGTCGGCGTTTGCAGCAGCATCAGCAGCATCAGCAGCAGCAGCAGCAGCAGCATCCAGCGGCCTCCTTTTGACGCGAATCATCCAAGCGTACAGATCGAATAAGTTTCCTAGTTCGATATCACGTTCCAAGGCATTACTATACATGTAAATATTTCACCAACTCGGGAATCTTAAGATCGCAACTTGCTACGAAAAATGAGCGATTCGTTCGAGAGAAAATCTCTTACGCAATGAATATCCTGCGACTAAACGAAGTGATTTTCACACTACATTTTTTTTTTTATTGCTCGCACCTCAACTTGCACTTGAGGTAATATAACTATCAAAAGAGGAAATGGCGTTTCGTCGATAAGGGTCGTAAGAAAAAAACTTTTAAAAAGTTGAACGCTTTTTTGAATTCGCCAATTATTCGATAATCATCGAAATTAAATTCGCTATACAAATATATATATATATATATATATATATATATATATTCTCACATACTTTAAGAATAAGTAAATAAACAACTTATAAATATAAAAAATATAAAAAAAAAACTTGGACAAGTAAAAGTATCGGGAGAGACCGAAAAATAAGTAAATTAGACCCGTTTTTAATAATCCGAAAATTGACGTTTAAGAAAAAACGGTACATGTCATCATGTGTGAGAAGTGATTTTCCATAGAAACGACGTGTGTGAGTGCGAAATCGAAATAACCATGGTAGAGCCCCGTTTTCAATGGTTTAAAGAAAGTACTCGAACGAACGAACAAGGTTTAACAAGAGAGACCGCGATACCGCAAAACTCGAACGAGCTCTCCGCCGCGCACGTGCTCGCTTTAACCACATCGGCATGTGCATTTTTGTTTTCTTCATCTCTTTTTTTCTTCTTTCTTATATATTATATACTCAGATAGTTCCCTCAGTAATCCACTACATCACGTAATGGACAGATATGATCGCGCGATTCACGATAATACACGTAAACTGAATTAAATTCTATCATCGTTTTATTGCACAAAGTTACGAACCATCTGAGTCTTTCAGACAAAAAGTTGAAGAGACTTTTTACTTGGCGATTGCCAAAAGAAAAAAGAATAAAAAAGAAGAAGCAGAAAAAGCAAATTAGATATTAGAGAATAAAGAAAAACAAAAATAAAAACAAAACGAAAAAAAAAATACGAGAAATGAAGAGTAAGAAAGAAAATAATAGAGAATAAGCATGAACGACACAACGGAACAGTATTAAAAATGAAAGAAAATGCAAATATTAAGGAAAAAAATGGATGCGGATGAAAAATTAAGAATAAAGAACAAGAGAAAAAACGGAGAGTATACGGAGAAAATTGAATAAAACAAATAAGGAGGAAAGACGAAAGGGAAGCTGAGAGACTAAAAAAGCGAAGAAACAGACATGAAAAAGGAAGGAAAATGCAAACAGAGAGGAAAATATATTCAAAAGGAATTAAATTAGCGCAACAGCGTAGAGAAATCTGCATCGAGAACGAGGAGACGGGATGAGACTTTATTGTATTATATTGCTCCAACGAATTTATGTATGTAGCCTCGAGAAAGGTGGGTGATTATAATCAAAGGCTGTACAAAACGAAAGAGAAAGAAAAATAAGGATACGTATATACACATGTTTATTTTCATATGTATGTTTTTTCCATTAGAGAGAGAGGAGGGGGATCATTAAAAAATCATACAAAGAGAAAGATGAGAGGAATCGATCATCGCTCGTTTCACACGTTCGTACACAGCATGTTCTTTGCCCCTCAATCGAGAGCCCAAGTACGAACTTTCCATCGTGACTCTGACATTGGCCTGCGGATGCATTAAACATCAGTGAATTTCGCCGAGAGGCAAGCTAAAACTTTTCCTATGGTTTCCCACATATCGTCGACTTTCCCTCCGGCAAAAGGACCCAACAGGATAACACCTCTCCACCACACACATGCATGTAGGTTTTCTAACTAGGCTATCCTCCGGCGTGAAAAATAACTCGTTAAAACAAATTGCACCTGGCAAACGATTTCCCTGAATTACCTGCAGCTCATTTTCAAAAAACAACTCGTGTGGCTATTTAAAATTAAAGATTGGCGTGGATACCATTTACTCTCGAGGTGGTGATTAAACATTAACGGGAAAAACCAGTTTAGGAGGCCAAAATTTTGGTGTTTTTCGTGAATTTTTTAACAGGAAGGAATAATCACAATTTGTTTAAACTTGGAGGATATTTTATTCATGTTTTGAAGTACATTTTGTAATTTTTTCAAGTCATTTCCGCCGGAAATAGTGGAGTTAGAAGCTGCTGTCCATGGACGATCGCCATCCGAGTTTTTTGCTGGCGGGCATTCCTGAAGTCACAATTTTTATCTGTAATTATTACAATTTCTTTTTTCGTTAACAACATATTTTCTAAGAGTATGAACCTAATTGTGATCAAAAAAGTTGAAAATTGCATGTTTTTGAGGCGTTTGAACACAATGCCATCTTTTTATAGCATCTTTTTTCACATTTTTTGCATTAAAAAATATATTTTTAATAATAATATCATCCCAGAGTTAGATTCATATAGATTGTAATTGAATAAAGAATATTCACACAAATTTTCAGAACGATTGGTCAATAACTTTTTGAGCTAGAATGCCCACCAGTTGAAAAAAAGTCGTCCATGGACATGCAGCAGCTTCTAACTCCACTATTTCCGGCGGAAATGACTTGAAAAAATTACAAAGTGTACTTCAAAACATGAATAAAATATCCTCCGAGTTTAAACAAATTCTGATTATTCCTTCCCTGTTAAAAAAAATTCACGAAAAACACCAAAATATCGGCCTCCTAAACTGGTTTCTCCCGTTAATTAATACATATTTGGATGATTCGAAATCTGACATTTTTTGTCCTGTGCCATTTTTTTTTTTCAGTTCTATTTTTATTTATTCACTTTCTGCTCCATATTGGAATAAAAATGATCGATAAATTATTGGAATAAATATTCCCCAGGTTTGTATCATAAACAAACCTTGAGCTTCGGAATTTTATTTCGTATATACTCAGAATGTTTCTTTTTCGTTTTTTTTTTTCTCTTTTTTTTGGGAAAAACAACGTTTTTTTCTCGCCTTTTTTTTTAACGGATCGTCCTTCTTCTTGCTTTCTAAGCTACCACTCCTGTTCTATCTGCTCTCGAGCGTGGAGTGAGCGTGTTTGTTGGTCGACCACCCGGGGGAAAAAGCAATATCATCGGGATAGCCTGTTTGCAGGTTGTATACTCCTTGAAGGAGTCTACGTTCACGTAGAACTGGCGGAGTTCAGTGGCAACGAAGAGCGATGCAGAGAGAAAAAAGAAAAAAAAAGAAACAAAATGCTCTGTACGCGAAAGACGAGACGAATTATGAGAGAACGAGAGAGAATGTTCGCAATAAACATAAAATTCAAACAGAGACGATGATAAATAGCGAGTCGAAAAATTCGAGATGCGTAATGAAGGAAAATCCGAAAAAACGTAAACCCTAAATACAAGAAGAAAGAAAGAAAAATAGCAATTTTAAGAATAAAAGTGAGGAATGCAAAAATTATAAAATCCCGAGATACAAGAAAATCGAGATAATTAAAAATTACATAACAATACATAGAGAGAGAAGAAAAAAATATTGAGTAAAAAAGCAAAAGCGAGAGCTCTGAAAATGGAAAATTATGAGAGAAAACACGAGAGCCGAGGGAATTCGAGATTAAAGAAAACAGAAGACAAAGCGAGAAAAATACAGTAATGAGGAATCACGAGAACGAAAGAGCATTCTATCTAGAGCACAGAAACTTCAAATAAAATAAAATAGAAATCTTAACGAAAAGAAAAGTGAAAGAGAGAATTGAAAAAATCGGGAGTCCAAGAGAAAATAAATAAAAAAAATGACATAGAACAGAGAGAAAAAACGACAATAATGAAAAATAAGAAAAAAATAAATAGAAAAAGAGAAGAAGGAGAGAGAGAAAGGGAATGAGAAAAAAATTGGCAAGGAGAGTTTTGTCAACTCAAAGAAGACGACCGAGGACGAGGACGTGGTGGACGACGACGACGACGACGACGACAACGACAACGACAACACCGACGATGACGATGACGACGACGACGACGACGACGACGAGGACGACGAGGACGAGGACGACGACGACGAGGACGAAGAGCAGAGGTACGACTAGAATATATTCAACCAGTAGCGGGAGCTTTCTGGTTGGTTGATAAGTGGGACTAGCGGGGACTCATAGTCAGGACCCCTCCTACGTGAGGCCCCAGTCGTACTCGAACCCTGAAGACGAAACGCGAGCGCTCTTCTTCATCGTACGATCACGGGCTTTAATCTTCGTCTTCGTATATTTCCGCGTTCGCAGTGTCGATCGCGACGAAAATAAATAAACGACAAACAATAAAACTTTAACAATTAATCGTCGATAAAAACGTGAATTTATTTTTCTTCAAATTTTTTAGTACTTTTAGGCTATTCAAGTTTTCGCAAATCCCCCATTTTTTACGCTTCTTTTTATTTAATCAAATTGCCAGAGTTCTACGCTGAAATAGTTGTCCAGTTTCGCTATTTCCTGGTTTTGTTTTTTCTTTTTTTTTTTTCACGTAATTTATCAACGCCAGTGCTACGCTTTTTATTCTCAACTTTCAATCATTTTCTAGCTGAGGAGAATTCTGGGGAACAAATTTTAAGGTACGTCCAACGAGTCCAACGTTTGATGGTGTCTTTTATCTTAAAAATTTGTTTGATCAACGTCTTTTTACATAAATATTCTGGGGCAATATTGTTTATCTATTTTTAATAATATTTTTTTTTTGTTAAAATTCTCTAAAATTGATGCTTAAAAAATCATAAAGAAAATTCACTCACGAGTGATTGTTGTTTAAACTTGTGAAATTTGAGAAATTCATTCACCGCATAAAAATTGCTTCATGAATCATTTTTCAATCAAACACTTCATCAAAGCTCTGAAAATTCCGAAAATCCTTTAAGTAAGTGATTTTCTACACAATTCGTTTCGAGCATCAAACAAAAAAATTGTTTTTTTTTTTTTCGAATCGATTACCCTAAGAAACAGCTGACGACGAATCGTCATGAGAGTGGTTCGTGAGAGGAGAGTGCGGTTGTGACGAGTTCGAGAGTAAATTGAGATGTCCGTAATAATGTGATCGTAAAAGCGTGTGTCACGTGTGAGATATACGCTTTGATTTGCCGGCAAAAGTGGCAAGGAAATAACTCGCTTTCGGACAGTTTATAACAGCTGGTTGAGCGAAAGGCGAATCGCAATTGGAATCACGCACGAAAGAGCGTTACAACCGGCACGAGTCTGGAAACGTCATGTAAACTGGCGATTTCCTGTGTACATAAATATATGAATTTCTGCAGATAAATCTGTAGGGGAAAAATAAGTTTGTCTCTCAATAAAAATCGTAAAAATTTTCAATTATTAATATCATTTTACTAAATTTATTTTGACGTATATTTCGAGCCAAAATTAAGCCTTTGTAAACAGATACATTCGATGGATTCAAACGAAACTACCAGAGAGGAAGCTAAACAAACGTAAATCACATTTTTTCGTCAACAGGCACTTTTTTTCATAAATCCTACATCCACGTTTACGCCCAAAGAAATATACGAAACATGAAATTCTCCGGACCTCGTTGATAATCCATCGTTTTCTGATGAGCAAACATTTCCAAGAATTGTAAAAAAAAAAAAAAAAATCTTCCCAATTATTACGTATACGTAAATACCTCAAACTCTCAGACCAAAAAACAGGTGCAGAAATCAACACAGTTACCTCCCTAAAATACAGGGTGTCCCATTTTAATCTTACACCTGACTTTTCTCGGTAAATGTTGCTCGGATCAAATATTGTATGGAACAAAACTTTCAGGGGTTGAAGGGGGACGTAAGAAAAAAAATGGTTTGTGAATCCAAAACTCAAAATGGCGGCGTTAGAATGGCCGACATGTTTTTTTTTTAGGGAAACATAACTTTTTTTCATCACCAAAAAATTTTTCAGCGCAAAACGAAAAACTTTTGTTGGAAAATTTTTTTGATCAAGTTCATAATTTTTGAGTGAGAACATCATTTTCAACTGTTTTAGAGGTATTCAGGATGTACCACGAAGAGATCTTAAACGTACCAAATGCAAGTGCGTTTGCGTGTGCGTCTGCATATGCGTACATACGTGGAGGTGCATGTAAATAGGTAAATTGGCCTCCAAGGTCACCGGATCTCACGTCTCCTGATTTTTTTTTGTGGGGTTACTTAAAAGACGCTGTCTACCGTCAAGCTCCAACAACACGAGAGAACATGAAGGAGCGGATAAGAGCTGCCTGCCGTGCGATCCCGAGAGATGTTCTCCTACGCACAGTAGATGGTTTCGAGAGAAGAGTTCAGGCATGTTTAAACATGAATGGAGGGATCTTCGAACATCTCTAGGAAGGGATCAGAGTACACTCACAAGGAGGGTTTGGAGTCCGAAAATACTGCGGTAGTGACGAACCGCAGAGACCTAATCCTTGTGAGTTTGTACCTATGGGCATAAAGGCATTGCTCGCCTCTCATTTTAAAAAAAGTTGAAAAATCAAATGAAAATGAAAAACACACACACATGCACCTCCACGTATGTACGCATATGCAGACGCACACGCAAACGCACTTGCATTTGGTACGTTTAAGATCTCTTCGTGGTACATCCTGAATACCTCTAAAACAGTTGAAAATGATGTTCTCACTCAAAAATTATGAACTTGATCAAAAAAATTTTCCAACAAAAGTTTTTCGTTTTGCGCTGAAAAATTTTTTGGTGATGAAAAAAAGTTATGTTTCCCTAAAAAAAAAACATGTCGGCCATTCTAACGCCGCCATTTTGAGTTTTGGATTCACAAACCATTTTTTTTCTTACGTCCCCCTTCAACCCCTGAAAGTTTTGTTCCACACAATATTTGATCCGAGCAACATTTACCGAGAAAAGTCAGGTGTAAGATTAAAATGGGACACCCTGTATAATGTCGACGAGTTGCACAACATCAAAGTAGAATAAAATCTCTTTCATTCTGCTGATTTGAAAACCTCATTTTTTCGATACCTCCGGAGCACAGAATTTCATTTTGATTCAACTGAATCAAAATATATGATTCAACTGAATCAAAATATTTGATTTAAATGAATCAAAATATTTTATTCAACTGAATCAAAATATTTTATTCAACTGAATCAAAATATTTGATTCAATTGAATCAAAATATTTGATTCAACTGAATCAAAATATTTGATTCAACTGAATCAAAATATTTGATTCAGATGAATCAAAATATTTGATTCAATTGAATCAAAATATTTGATTGAACTGAATCAAAATATTTGATTCAATTGAATCAAAATATTTGATTCGAGTGAGTCAGACTTTCGCCATATAATTTGGTAGAAAGGAACATCTCAAACGTTTATTGGATCGATTGAAATGCTGAATTATCATTCGTGCTTTGACGCTCTCTGATTTTCGAGTATGATACTCGATTGTATCTCGAGGACACATCCCCGGATAATTAGAAGCTCAAAAGGGGGCGGGCTCTGATCAGCACATTATCAAAGGCAGACTCAACACGTGGAAACCCCATCAAATCCGTTGTTTGGTACTTTGGCATATATGAATACCACATACCATTGTATAGATTATCGGGCAAATCCAATTTAGCAGAACCAACTAGGTTCCTCTTTCCCAAATTTCCGGACACAAGAGGTCAGCCTCTCTAGGATAAATGATTTTAGCTTGGAATACAACCACATGGAGAGAATTTTATACGAAAAATTACTATGTTCACATTGCATCGTGGAACCATGTCGTCGCTTTTGACCAAAATTTACTATGTTTTGAATAGAAAAACATAATAAATTTCTTCACAATGGTCGTCATGGTACCACGCCGCAATGCGAACATAGTAATTTTTCGTATAAAATTCTCTCCGTGCAGTTTGTCCTGAAATTGGGTTTCAGCGATAACAGAGCCCGGTATATTTACATTGATATTATATGACAGATGGAGGGCACCCACAACGGTCGATATACATAATAATCCAAGTTCATAATTATATATATACATGGACATATGTTGATTAATGAAGTTTGCAGTAAATTGAACGATGCAGGTGGTAAACTCGAATCATGGCCTTGTTGCTGATATGTCAAAGCGTTAATTGCACGTCACACGGACCGAATGAGCTTGTCGTTCCAGTATGTAAGACAAGATCGGTCCGTACAGTTGAATGAATGCGCGTTAGAATACTGGCTGACCCAAATATGCAAAACTAAACATTTGAGTCACCTTCCTCGTTCGGACAGTCTCTTGGCGCGTCACAACCGACGCTCCACTTTGTCACTCTACTTCGTTTTTGTCGTGGGTAGTTGTTTGTTTTTTTTGTTTGTTTTCAATTTTTCTTTTGGTTATTATTAATTTATCATTGATTTTTTTGGGCACACTTGATAAATAAGAGAAAAGTATAGAAAATATGTGGATGTTTGAGGAAAATGGCGAGTGTATGAAAAAGTAAGGAAAGAAGAAGGCAGAGACTGGATGAGAAATGCACGGGAATAAGATAGAAAGAGAATGAACTCTTTTTCAGGCTCTAGATGCACATACAGTTCGTGTGCTAAGACGCTTCTTCACGTGCTCCGGGTTAAAGCGATCTGGAGCTCCCTTAACGGTAACAGGATTATCTTTTCTCTTTTTTCTCTCTACTCAAGTTTTTTTACCTCTTCCCTCGTCTTTTTTTTTTTTTCGTTTGCCGGAGATTCTCTCTCATTGCCACTCAACACGTGCAAGTGCTACTGAAGAGTATACACCTTTAGAGTACAACACAATGAGTCATTATTCGTAATTGTTTGACCAATTCCAACAAACTGCATTTGTTTTTGTTCTTACTGATGACAAAACCAAAGCGTTTTCATGAATTTTTATTTGTCATTATCATGGATCGATGCTGGATATTTATTTGAACTATTTTTGTAAATGAAGCAATTATTTTGGTTCACTGATTTCGGGTAATTATTAAAAATTAATTTATGTTGCTGTATCTGTTATTAATTTCGTAAAAAATTACTCCCCAATTTTGCAAAAAAATTATTACCGTTGTTAATAATTTATTGATTTATTTATATTTTCTTCATTCAAAATAAAACTTCTCCGCTATGAAATATTTATGATAACTCTTACATGTTCTCCTTATCTTCCCCCATTGTTTATTAATAAAAACGGCGAACGCATGAAATGAGAATAAATAAATAAATAAATAAATAAATAAATAACGAAAAGAGCGATAATAGTTGAGAAGTGGACCGAGCTAATTGAAAGACTGTGAGAAATTCATAGCTCCATTGAGTGATTGAATTTTCTCTGTTATTAGGTTTTCCACTTGGTGAACACGCGAGGAAAAACATGAAGAAGATTGAAGAAAAAAGCGTCAAATAAAAATAAAAATAAACAAAAGATTAACGATCTTGATGAGTTTCTTCATAATAATTAGCACCGAGAGAAAATTTCTACACTCTCTCGTTTCTGTGTTCCTATTTTTTCATGCTTCACTTATATTTATTTTTTTTTTTCTACATTTTCTTTTTTATTCTCGTGATAAACTTGAGCGGAGCTACGGAAACAAATATTGCCGGAAATTTGTTCAATCGAGATTATTATCTTCTTCGAGTATAATCAGAAATGATGAAAAATAAACTCGTTTCTGCATGAAAAGAGAGAGAAAGAAAATTTAATACAAAATAAGGGATCGATTTATTATCGATCGTGAGTAAGGAGCGAGTAAGAGCGAGGAACGAGATTTTAATGTTCATCCTATTTTATGAGTTCATTCAGCAACAATTAATCCGCCAATCTTTATGAGTATACGATGAAAAGTGCAACGCAGTGGAAAATTGCTTTCTCGACTTCTCAATCGTGTTTAAGGAAGTTCACGCGAATCTAATGATAATTCGAAAATTTCAACTTTGAAGGTTGAAATTTGGAAATATTATAAAAAAATATACCGTACATCTATCACCGGAATTATTTTTCGATCCACCGTCTAGTTGTCAAGAAAACAATTTATGAAAATCACATTTTTTGAATCCTTATACATGGGCTCTTATATGTGATTTTCATAAATTGTTTTCTTGACAACTAGACAGTGGATCCAAAAATAATTCCGGTGATAGATGTACGGTATATTTTTCTATAATATTTCCAAATTTCAACCCTCAAAGTTGAAATTTTCGAATTATCATTAGATTCGCGTGAACTTCCTTAATTACAAACGTGATAAACGATTTTTCTTGTACTACATAAATTTATCGAGACTTCTTATCTGTTACGTCATTGCATTTTAAATATCGTTAGTATTTAATAAAACGGTTATAGGAGGAAGTCTTGAAAATTCATTAAACTCATTTGCTATCATAAGCAAACATCAAGAAATTTGTTATTTATATTAAACTGCTGATTTGAGTGAAACGTGTAAAAAAACAAATCAGTAATTACTACAAAAATAACTCCGTTATATTTAAAGTGTTTTTAAACAATTTTATCTCTTTTCCGTAAAAAAATTATTATATCTATATATTAAAAAGGGGGTTCCGATTAATTTTGTTTGATCAGGATACCTTCATTATTGAACTTGCTGAAAACAAAAGGAAATTAATCCATGCCTATTGAACATTATTTATGAAACTTTGCACGTCAATATTTTCATTTTGAACCATGCAAGTCTAATTTAAGGAGGTTACATCGCTTCTCATGTAAAAATTATTTTCCAACTTTACACAATAAAATTTTGTAAATAGAAAACTTAAGACAGTATTAAACTTCTGGCGGAATATGCCGATGATTCATCGTCTCAAAATTGAGACATTTATTGCTGAATTTCGCAATTTTTTGAAAGTTTCCATAAGAGCTCATGTTAAACTTGTCATTTTCAACAATGAATATCTCGATTACCAGGCGGTGAAACCTCTCCAAATTTTTCACACACAATTAAATGCTGTTCAAGAAGATTCACGCCAAATTTCAATACATTAACTTGGAATAATCAAATATAATGTATTTTTCGTATGATGTCATATAAATATCGATACAACCTCCTTAATTAACCGTTTCGTGCACGGTGTCACGTATACGCGACACCTTTTTCCTGACAGTTTTTCAGCTCTAAAATATCACTCTCTAAATATTTTTGCACGAGATAAGTTTTCATATGATCTTCAGGCATGAACTTAACAATATGTGACTCCCTTGCGCTTATCGAGCATGTCTTTTTGTTATAAACAAATAAAGCATAAAAAATGCTATATTTTCGGAAAAAAATCGTTCTTGGTAAAGTTTGGTCGTAAACGTACCGATATTTTGATGTATAATTATGTTTTAAGGGTCGCTGAACACGAATCAGAAATCCGTTTTCCAAAATTCAAAATGACGGATCGAATATAGTGGACCAAAAAATAAAAAATATCGCTATGACTGTGAAATTTTGTATATTGGGATTTTTGAGATCGTTGATTACGAATCCAATATCTAATTTTCTAAATTCAAGATGGCGGAACCAATATGGCGGACTGAAAGATTGAAAATATCGTTCTTGCTGAGAAATTTTGTTCATAGGAGTTTTTGGGTTCGCTGATTACGAATCCGAAATCGAATTTTCAAAATTCAAGATGGCGGATTCAATGTGGCAGCCCAAAACCCCCATATACAAAATTTCAAAGCTAGAGTGATATTTTTAATTTTTTGGTCCGCCATCTTGAATTTCGAAAATCTGATTCCAGATTTGATATCAGCGACCCTAAAAACCCTCATATACAAAATTTCAAAGCTAGGACAATATTTTAAATTTTTTGCTCCGCCATATTGGATCCGCCATCTTGAATTTCGAAAATCTGATTTCAGATTCGATATCAGCGACCCTAAAAACCCTCATATACAAAATTTCAAAGCTAGGACAATATTTTAAATTTTTTGCTCCGCCATATTGGATCCGCCAACTTGAATTTCGAAAATCTGATTTCAGATTCGTTATCAGCGACCCTAAAACCACTAATACACAAAATTTCAAAGCTAGGACAATATTTTAAATTTTTTGCTCCGCCATATTGGATCCGCCATCTTGAATTTCGAAAATCTGATTTCAGATTCGATATCAGCGACCCTAAAAACCCTCATATACAAAATTTCAAAGCTAGGACAATATTTTAAATTTTTTGCTCCGCCATATTGGATCCGCCATGTTGAATTTCGAAAATCTGATTCCAGATTCGTTATTATGAAAACAATTGGTTGCACAGAAAAATCCGTGCATGAAAGGGGTTAAAGAACATAAATCATTATAATAGAAATCTTGCACGTCTAAAAATATGATAAAATGGAAACCGTGTAAGTCTAAATCACTGTGAGAACCTCTATTAAGAGAAACATTGCACGTTCAATGATTTTGATTAAATTGGAAATCGTGCAAGTCGAAAATTTCGTTGACGATAATTGAGAGATATTTATAATATTTGAAAGAATCGTAATCATATAGACTCGACAATCAAGATGTATTTATTTTCAGTTTCAATTAAATACCAAAGTCCTCAAATGTATTGAATCGTTCTACATCTATGGGAAATGTCATTAATGATATCCTCATATAAATTGTACATTTGAATTCCCGATGAATAATTTCTTGAGATTGTACGACAGTTGGTGAACAAAAAATAACTACCCATTTTTTCTTCTCAAAATCAATTGCCAGTCAAGGAAAAAAACTTTTAATCAATCTTGAGAAAAGATATAGGATCCGAGCGAGATCGAGTGACCTATTCGTATTTTGTTTTTCCAATGAAAATTGATATCGCTCATTTTCATTAATACCGATATGAAAGAAAGAATAGCTAACACACAATGATGATATTATTTAATATATTTTATATATTAAATAATATTTAAATATATTTAATATATTTTATTAATTTTTTTTAACAATATGAAAATTACAATAATATTGTAAAAAATGACCATTAAAATAATAATGACGAGCAATTAAATTTAATTGAAATTTGAGTAGAATTTTGTTGTTCTTGATTTATAAATAAATAATATTAAAAAGAATTGGTAAAATCACACATACAATAAACAAATATGACCATTTGTTTTTTTGAAGTTGAATGAACTCAAACGATCGAGAGAGTGTCGATAGTAGCAGTGACGTAGATCAGCTGACTTTTTTCTCTTTCTTTCTCGAGGTTGGCATTTGTCAAGTGCAAAGGAAACTCGATTTACCGGTGTGAGTGAAATCGTAAACCTCGATCGAGTCGAAGTGGAGAGTGAATGAATGCAAAGCTTACAAGCACACACGCACACACTTGTACACGCAACCGAATGTTTTTTCTTACCGATCTTTGGTGCGCGCGTTTCATCAATCGTTTTCATGATTTTTCACCTACAGTCATGTCGAGAAATTCCCCGGAGGCTTTGACGAGAAAAAAAAAAAAACACGGTAAGACGAGTTGAGATTGAAAGCAACGGTCATTTAATAGCACAAATGAGGCAAAACAAATCTCAATCGATGACATTTGTGTTTCACACAAATTTTCGATTTAAACGATTTAATTAAATGCCTCAAAAATATTTTTCGATCACAAAAATATTTCTGGACCATTGATTAAATCCAAAATATCATGTAAAAATTAAATCGAGACAAGTGAATAAATTAAGGGACAAATAATTGAAGGCTCGTAAAAATTAGCTTAAGAAAAAAAATTTACGTTCGCTTCAAATCAAAGTTTGATTTTTTATGATTTAATTACAAATTTAATCAAACGATTTCACTAAGAATTAAATACATAAAAAAGTTCTGCTGGACCATTGATGAATGTTAATCACGAAAAATCGTACAGAGAATTAGAGGACGAAAGAAAACGATAAAATTAGCGACCGTGATGTTTGAACTTGTAAAAATACAAAAAAAAACAATAGACAAAAAAGTGTGCTTTACGCGGTAAACACACGCTACGGGAAGAGATAATGTCCGTATAATGGACAACACGCAACGGGGATTCCTCCTGCATTGCTTGACGGTAACAACCATATCGTATTTCGTATTTCTTCATCTAGTACTTATTTTTTGTGCCACTGGGTGTTTCGAACGGTACTCACTTCCATAAACGTAATTTTATATCGTCAACGAGAGAGAAAGAGAGAGGAAATATAATAATTAATCCCCGCACGTGTACCTTAACCCTAGCTACACACTGCGGGGTCCAATGGACCGACAGCAACGCTACATTTTCACCTTTTTTTCACCACACGCCTTTTCATAAACGTTATAACTTTTTGGCTTTACTGATTGCTTTTTCGCATTGGCCAGAGTCTGGCGTTTCGATTTCACTACAATTAAACCTCAATAGACGCATTTGTTACAATGTTATAAAGCAATAAAAGTCGTCGGTCCAATAGACCGATAGTGCGTAAGTAAGGTACTAAAAAGTTATAATGTGTAGCTAGGATTAATATCAACAGTTTTTTTTATTAACAATCATTTGTTTGTCCCAGGTAGTGGTCCCTTCAAATGGTTTGGTTTTCCATTACGTACGCTAAAATACCCTGTCAGGCTTATTTATAATTAATTATTCGTTGTTTAATTACAAACACAACTTTTGGTAATAAAAAAATTCTTAAGAAATATTAATCCTAGCTACACACTATAACTTTTAGTACCTTACTTACGCACTATCGGTCTATTGGACCGACGACTTTTATTGCTCTATAAAATTGTAACAAATGCGTCTATTGAGGTTTAATTGTAGTGAAATCGAAACGCCAGACTCCGACCAATCCGAAGAAGCAATCAGTAAAGCCAAAACGTCGTTTGATAAAAAGTTATAACGTTTATGAAAAGGCGTGTGGTGAAAAAAAGGTGAAAACGTAGTGTTGCTGTCGGTCCATTGGACCCCGCAGTGTGTAGCTAGGGTTAAAAGATGAGAAATTCACATCTACGGATATTTAAATCAGTAGGGAAAGAAAGTTTATTTCTTCATTAACGGGGTCATCCCATGTGACAGCTATTTTTTCTCGCTTTTTTAGGAATTTTTTTTGATGAACCATTAAAACACAAAATCTTTGAATTTTTACCACACATTTATTAATATTTTTACAGTCCCCCAGAATTTTATCAAACAAAAATAACGAGTTGAATCGACTTTACACCGTTCGGAAGACACTCATGTGTTGGTTAACAGCTGCCATGATTCCGGAGGTTTTACTCATCTAAAATAAAAAAATCAAACGGCATTTTAATTTGTAGACCTGAGGCTATCGCTGGAACTAGAATAAAGTAAAAATATCGAAAATTGAATTTTTGGCACGGTTTTAAATGTTAAGTTCCAAGATTCGTTGTTTTTTTCGACTTTTAAAACCGTGTCAAAAATTCAATTTTCGATATTTTTACTTTACTCTAGTTCCAGCGATAGTCTCACATCTACAAATTAAAATGCCGTTTGATTTTTTGATTTTATATGAGCAAAACCTCCGGAATCATGGCAGCCGTCAACCAACACATGAGTGTCTTCCAAACGGTGTAAAGTTGATTCAGCTCGTTATTTTTGTTTGATAAAATTCTGAAGGACTGTAAAAATGTTTATAAATGTGTGGTAAAAATTCAAAGATAGTGTGTTTTAATGGTTCATCAAAAAAAAAAATCCCAAAAAAAGCGAAAAAAATAGCTGTCACATGGGATAACCCCGTTAACTGTCTGTCTATATTTCGAATTAATTTTTTTAAATTCAGATACTACTGAACGGATTTCAATAAATCTTTTACAGATAGAATGCGTGTAACTCACTACGATTGAAAAAAAAAATAGCTTTATGATGTATCGTTGATTACTTGAATGAGCATCCGATGGAATCTCCATTCAAATGGAAAAAAACGAAATAGCTATTTTTATCAAATGGCCAAAATGATGAAAAATTGTTTATTTTTTATATTTTTTTAACCAGTTTAGTTTGGTGTTTTTTTTTTTTTTTTTTATTGTAAAACACCGAAAACACTGTGATTTTCGAGATCAAATTTTTATATGAAAATCCCGAAAAACCACTTTTTCCACAGTTTTTCGACGTTATCGACATGATCGGTGAAAAATTCAAAATTTTTGGAAAGTTTTCGAAAAAGTTGATAAAAAAGGAAGAAAATGGTTCTTCGTTTTTTTTTCGGATATTTCAATTTTTCATAAAACACCATCAGCACTTCGAAATTTGATGAAAAAATTGATTCAATTATTCAATGGCTAAAAAAACGATGTTATTTCTGATTCCAGGATTTATCGGGTGGACGAAAAAGTTGGTGATAAAAGTGATAAAAAAAAATAAGAAACTAAAAAATCGTGATAATGAAGACTTTTGTTTCGGTGACGGTTCTGTTGACCATTGGCAGTTTTTGCTTGGCTCTTCCACCGAGTTCAACGCAAACTCGGGGTCCAGCCAGAATAAAACAGACAACACCGATTCCAACTACCAATCACGCGATCTCGTCGTCGTCTTCGACTTCCTCGTCGCCCTCTACGACGTCTCAGACTCCCTCGGTAACGCCGGCAACGAATATCGAACAAAGAACCAAAAATACCGAACAAACAACGAGCTCGAGTATTCAAACGAGAAAATCCTCGACCCCGTCGACCCAAGAAGTAACATCGTCCACCACGAGCCAACAACAAACTACATCTGCGAGTTTTGCCAAAGAGACGAGAGAATCGACAGCAAAGAATCGACCACAGATTAAAATAACCACTAATTACACGAGCATTGGCGAGGTGAGTTTTATAAAAAAAAAAAAAAATTTATTCACTCGCGAGAAAATCAGGAATTTTTCCAAAGTAAAGAAATCGTCGTCGATTTAATTTCGAATGATAATATTCCTCATTAGACAAAAATCCCTATTTTTTTCTCACGCTAATGAATAAAGATCGTTTCGTTTTCTTCTGAGATCGACAATTTTGAAACGTGCAAAAATACGTCGAGGAATTTTATTTCTATTGACTACATTTATCCCGTTAAGTTGTTTTCTTCATTAATTTAATACTGAACGACAAAAGAGAAAGAAATAGTCCTGTAAAGACACTACCGGTCGAAGTTTGTAACGCGTATACAAAGTTGAGCATGACCAATGAAGAAAGGAAGACCCAGATTGCAGATTAGGACGTCCCTGAACCGAGAGAAATGGAAAAGCAAGAAAAAAACAAAAGAAACAAAGAGCGAAGACATTTTTTAAATTCTGTAAATGGCTCGACTTTAAAATTGAGAAATTGGTAAGCACTTTTCTTTCAACTCATCGATCTCAACAAATTATCCCATCGCAAAAAAGTTTGTATCAAATATTACGAATTTTGCAAGCCTTCGAAACATTGAAAAATCGATCTGAACAAATTTGAAGAGCTTCAAAAACGTGCATTACCAATCGATCGGTAAAAAGACATTGATAATCGAGGCTCCTGTGTTTTTCTGATGGGCCCCTGTCATTTTTTGTAGAACAAACAAATTGATCATTAGCTTAATGAAGGAAATAAAAAAGAAAGGTTAAAGAAGATCGGTTGAACTTTGTAATGTAATAAATCATCGTTAAACATGAAGAGAAAAAAAAGCCACGTGGCTCGTTCTCACCTTTGGAAAAAAGCGTCTAAGCAGTGAAAAAAAAAGGAACTGGAAAGTCAGTTTGAATCCATTAGTTGGTGGATCGAAGGAGGTTAAGTCATGAGGAGCGAGAAGGAGAAAGAGCGTAGTATAAATGCTCTCGATAATCCGTAATTAGAGCACGTGGCTAGGAAACGAGAAACGATTAAACGAACGAGAGAGTTATTTTAAAAAAGGCGAGTAATGGAGGTGTATTTTAAATGTCGAGAATGGAGAAGCTGGAATGGAGTATGGTCAAAAGACTAAACTGGGTTGAACTTGGGAAGAAGAATTAAGAGAAGAACAAAAAAAAGACAAAGAGGGAGAAAGAAAAAGAAAACAGTTTCGAGAGACTCGGTTTCGCCACGGTTAGACGTATGGATAAGAAACAAAAGATCGACTCGAAAAGAGAAAAAGAGAAAGAAGAAGAAAGAATGAGAGGAAGAGAACGAAAATAATGATACAATTCGTGTTTAAGATTCTAAAGAAATGAAGCAAAATGGGAGCGTTGAAGAATGATGAATTAGAAAAAGCGATCGAGTTTTGCACGCTCGGATAGCCAAGGAAATGCTTGGATAGTTTAGATTAGCTGAATCCTCGATTCCTTTGCTATTGACGGGGCTTTTATGCAGTGATGATCCACCAGAATTACTAGAGAGTAAAAACAAGCACAAGAGAGAGAGAGAGAAAAAGAGAGAGAAAGGAAAGCAGAAGATCAGAGCAACAAAGATTAAAGTACCGATAAGATTGAAGTTGCTTCGTTCTGCACTTCGTGTGAACGAACAATCGTCAACACAAATTTTTTTCTGACTACATCTCGTTCCTGGAATGTTCAATCGGCATTGTATTCAAAATCATTTTAACGAACGTGTATTTAAAAAATTATTATCGCTATTACATTTATTACCGAACTGTGACTCTGATTATTTGACCTCTACAATTAAAACAATCGGCCTTAACCTGACTTGAAATTAAACCAATCTGCATTCCAAAACATAACTCGTATCCGACAAATCCACTTTATCCACACTAACCAATTTTAAATCAATCTCTATTCTCTAACTTGAGGTCAATTAAACCAATGAAAATTCTCCCAATCTAAATAACAGCGATCTACAAACGAGTCTCTTCGAATTTTAACCTAAATCTTAATGCGAGTCATAAGTTTATCATCCGTAAAAGATTCCTTAATAATTGTCGAGGTAAAAGTATTATAGTCAATAAAAACAGAAACGAACAAGCAGAGAAGAACTCCCTTTAAAGAATATAAACATATATACATTGTATCTGCGCTCATCCTCACTATTCGCTCGTTGTCAAAAGGCCCCGTGTAAGCAGGCTAGACTGTTGAGGCAGCCTATGACCTTCGGCAGAGGCAGACAGAGACAAAAAGAAGCGGAGGAGGAGAAGCACGAGGATAGAGAAAAAAGAGAATGAGGAATGAAAATGAGTACTCCGAAGAGATTGTATGCATGTCCTGGGCATCGTGCACAATGTGGGCAACCCGGAAAACAGAGAATGTTGCATGGAGAAGAGAGAGGGAGAGAGAGAGGGAGAGGGGGGAGAGAGAGGGGGGAGGGTGAGAGGAGAGAGGGGAGAGAGAGAGAGAGAGAGAGAGAGAGAGAGAGAGAGAGAGAGAGAGAGAGAGAGAGAGAGAGAGAGAGAGAGAGAGAGATGAAAAGAAGGAAAAAAATCAGAACAAGACAATCCAACATGGCGTCCACTTAGAGGACAGCCAGCACACGTGGCATACGAGAAAGATATTCAGGAGATATTGAAGGGGGGGGAAGGGGAGGGCAGGAGGGATAAACCTTCGTGCTCGTAAGTATACAAGCGAGAAGAAGAACTCATTATGTACTAGCCTCGGCTACATTTATGCTCCTTCGAGCCCTTGCGAATGATTACGAGATCCAGACAGGATTTTCCTAACACGTTACACACGCGTTGAAAACACGAAAGAAGTCCCCTCTTCGTCCTTAGCCGATTTTTTCGCGTCTTACCTCGTTCATTACTGATGAAGAGGGGGAAAAAAGATAAAAAAAATAAAATAAACGAACGAGGATGAAACGTCGTCTCTGGGAGAGACGAGCGTAGTTACACTTTCGCATATACCCGGAGTCATTAAGGCTACCACGGATAACCTTAATGATCGCTACGGGGTTGCAATTCGATGGCGCATCTCGCCAGTCTCTTTGCACGAGCAAAGTCTCCTTTTTTCTTTATTATTCTTTTTTCCTACTTGTGAAACTACGATGGAGAAATTTGCATCGTTAGAATCCAACGATTTTTATTTATTTTCCCCTTCGAATAGTTTCACAAATGTCCTCCTGAAAAAGGATTAACTTCGCGAAATGAGTGCTCCAGTTCAAATCAATTCCCGGAACAAATAGAGTACCTTAAAAAAAAACCTTTTCATTGAAGCAATTTAATCTCTTAAGGCCCTTATAAAAAAGAATGTAGCACTCAGTTCTTGGCTTGCTATAATGCCAATTGTCCAAGACGAAGAAAACTTCGAATATCCACGGTAAATTTCCTTCGATCTTTACGGAATAGCGTGAAATAGCGGATATCGGATTCGATTCATGGTGAAATTCTGTAAAATGTGAAACAATAAATGCGGAGAATCGAACGCGAATGTTGTGAAACGAAACATCGGAGAAAAAGAGAGAAAGAGGACAAAATTGGCGAATGTAAAAGAAAGAAAGAAAGAAAAAAACAAACAAAGAAAGATCGGACGATCGAGAGGCCTCTTCTTCCAATCCCTGAAGTCCGAGGAAAATTCTTCTTTTTCTCTCTCCTAGTCTTCTTTGCCCTCTTCGTGTTTTTCTCTTTACGCGTATCCACGGCTTCATTTATGCTATGTACTGCGACGAGTCTTTGAACACGCTTCGAAGCACAACAACGTTATTTACGAGTATTTTGCTCTTGTGCTATTTATTCACTAACAAGTATGTATGTATATATTTTCGTAGCATCCACATGCTCTGTAGAGTATCCACGTAAGATTAAAGCGATCAAGAACGAGTTGAGCTCGTTAGGTCGGTAGCTCGGCTAATTATCGATCAAAATCAATCATCGTCCGGGTCAGCACAAATTCTCTACGAACACATCTCTTGAATCAACAAATTCCAACCCTGCTGGTTTATAAAACCGAGTGAATATTTTTTTAAAATACAAGTTTCCGCATAAATCTTGTATTGCCTGAATATAAACGATTTCTCGTGAATAACAAAACTATTGCATTGGGATTCGAAGAGCAAAACTCGTTCGGGAGTTGACAACTAACGGCTCGGATTCCAGTAATGGCAGAATTTAGATTGCTCGTTTGCATTAATCTCTTTTCCCTTTCCCTTATTTTTTTTTATCATTTTGTCTCTATGAGAAATTGAGGACACAGTTACCAAAGAAGGAACAGCATTGAGAGTCTCCGCTGCCTCTTGTAAATCTCCGAACTAATCGCCGACAGAGTCAATTGACGATTTATTAGTTCTTTCAAAATTTGTGAAATTGAGCGTTTCTCCTATAACGGATATATTTACTTTGAAGATATAAAATAAAATCCAATTCCTCGTATCGCTTGATGAAGAACTATCTAATAAACTTTCAAAGCCCACGCAGATCTTTCAACAGGCATGAGCATTTTTTTTTCTTCTTCCTTTTTAAGGACATTCCACAATTTTCCATCGTCGATGGCGCTTTTCGATCGCAATATCCGATCGTTTTTTGCAGTGGAAATATAGCTATGGATATTTAACCACCCGCAAAGAAGAGTTTCTATTTATTTATCTTATTTCAGTACACTTATAGAGCATCACCAGAGTAAAAGAAAAAAACAAACGAAAAAACAAGGCAATCAAGTATTTTCAATGGGGATACAAATAGTTGAATAGCTTCACTTTTTTTACTTGCTTAAAAATTTTTCTTCACGGGCTTCATTCACTTCCATTCACGCCGATGGAAGAAAAATCCCAATATTTCATTCGAGATGTTAAAAATAATTTGAGGAAAGAAATGATGGATCGTAGAGAATTTCATTGATGTATTCCAATCAATTTGTGTCTCGTTAAAACCTTCGAAATGTTTTTTTCGACAATGAAAAAAAGAAAGATTATAGCCAAGCTCGAAAATCTGTTCAGGTTGAAAAAAGTTGGGTTAAAATTCGCACAACTACAATAAATATCGAAAAGATATCAGAGGTCATAGTGTGTGCGAGTTGAAAATTGTAGTTGGAGTGTGTAATTAGTTACGGAATGTCTTTGACGTATAAATAATATAGTGGCTGGTTTTCGAGGCTTGAGTTTAACCATTTAAGGATCAAATCCCGAAAATTTCGAGGCTAGCAAACGAAGGATCGGATAGAAAAGTAATTGCATACGAGCTTTGTTAACTGAAACTCGCAAAACGCCGAGTACGCACTCTCGAGTAGTTAGAAATTCGGATTAGCAAGGTAGGTCGTTAATCGTGAGGTAACTTTATAGGTAAATAAGACAAAGCCCTATGGGATTTAGTTAATTATTCCTAAAGGACATAGAGACAGGGTAAATTTCGTCCAAAGCTGATATGTGTGACGTCTATTTGATTAGAACATTAAAGTAATTAAAACTACGATTGGAATTGAATAGTTAAGGGATGTCAGTTACGCAACGTCACTAACAAGTTCACTCTAAAATATAATGAGGGAATTTCGAATATTAGGCGAATTTTTTAATTCAAAACACGAGGTAGATAAAAGGCGATTTTTACGTCAGCAGTAATTTGAAAATACCATCAATTCAGGTGCAAAATTAAATTCGAAAAAGCTGCTCAACGAAATAAATAATAATAAAACTTAACAAAACTAAAGTCTATGAATATTGAGTCTCAAAAAAGTACCAAAAAAAGTATAAAGATGCTTCTCTGAAAGGCCGAACCCAAAATTAGGTTCCTCAGATTATTATCGATCGCTCGATCTTCGATCCGAAGTGAAAGAGGTGTGATTAAAAATAATGGATCAAAATAGCTGTTGGATCTTAGACCCCATGTCGTTTACTCTAATGCACAGTATCGTTTGTCCCTCGTCTATAATCGTGGTACAAAAAAAAAGAGAGAGAGAGAGAGAGAGAGAGAGAGATAAAGAGAGAGTATAGAAAAGAGCGTGTGAAAATTTAACACCGTGCTCGCACGGGACGATCTTAATCGTGCCGGAAGTTTCATCGCTGTTTAAACGTTAGGATCGCTACCTGCTATCGTCGCTGTAACTACTTGAGTCTGCCTCACTTGTATAGCGATCGAAATATCGCTATATATATACGTTTATACATCCATATGTACAAGGTGTTCAAAGAATCATGATTCAAATAACAGTTAAAACGATGAGCAAGATCATTTCGAACTAAAATTACCATATTTGTTGTCCAATTGTTAATGGCTCATAAGTTATTTGAGTTTTGGTATTTTCTTTTTATTTTTTTTTTTTTTTAAATCATACAATTTAAGAATGTAATTTAAAAATTTGGTAAGATAACTGCCGTTTTGGGCTGAACTGAATAAAAAATTTAAGCATTTTCGAAAATTCATGTGCCACGAAAAAAATTATCTTTCGAACATTTTTTGTACAACGAAAAAACGAATCTTAATTTCGAGATAAGGATTTTGTATGTTCGATTTATGACTTTTTGAACACGTTGTATGCATATCAATGTGTGAGTTCGTATTCTCGTGTTTATTTGAAAGATCCGAGAGACCCGTATTTACTTCGTTCGCTTGCTTTCTCGCTAACTCGGGCTTTACCATATCGAAATGGATATTACATAGACAAACACACAACAGGATGTGACCTTCTTCGAGTGTAGCTTGAGTCAAAGCGTATATTATAGGACTCACATACACACACTGACAAATGAACAATTAACATAGTAGTAGGATATAATAAATACCAGCTTTGTATACAAAAGCTCCCAGATTCCCAAGAAATAACTTTCGTGATCGCATATTTTAATATTGTTATTAATATAAATACAATAAAATTATATTAAATGTACGAAAATTATATTAATCGCGATAGATTTATATTTTATTATAATAAATGTGTGAATTACGTTTAGGAATCACTAAATACATTTATTGTTTAGTAATAATTTGAAACAATTTTTTTTTTTTTTTTTTTTTTTTTTTAATTGAAGGCAATTTAAAAGTACATTTTTCCATATACTTTTTATACTTACAGATATGTAATACGTAATAAATACGTTTATAAATCTATTTTAATGATATTTTGATATTTAATAAATGTTTATATTTCATACGAATTGAATGTATCAAACTCTTTTTTATATTGCATTATTTTATGTATTTGAAAAGAAAATAAATAAATAAATAACGTACGTTTTTTTAAATCGAAATATAGAAGGAATAACGAAAAGGGCATATAAACTTGAATAAAAGGTTATTTTTTCGAACTGTTAAAATTTTTCGCAGCATCGAATTAAGTGCCATTTGTTCGATCCTCCAAGATAAGTTCATTCGAGAATAAGGTGCAAAAAAAGGAACCAAGAGCTCTTGGATCGTGTCCAATCCATTTTCTAAATTAGCCATGGACTTGGCATTTGAATAGAGGAAAATTTCTCTCTCTTTCTTCCTGCCATTATTTCACCGTGATTGAAGCAAAAACAGCGCAAGTACAATCAGTCGAGTGAGGTGGATAAACGGGTAAGAAGACGAAGATGAAGAGAAGGAAGAGAAAGAATGAATCTATGCTCACGTAATGGTGGCGTCTTTTCCATGTGATTCACTGCATAAGACGGATACTTCAGAATTTCAGCATTAACGTCAACGAAAGAGAATATTCTGGGCAATTTCTATCTCTGTCTTCTTTCTCTCCCCCCCCCCCCCCCCCCCCGGTGCCTCTTTTTTTATTATTCCTCTGGATAAATAAAAGTGGGAAAATTCTCCTCTGAAGCAAGAACGAGTTGAACGATTTGCCTCTGGAGAGCATCGTGTTTTATCCACTTTTGAACAATGTTTATCTTTTTTTTTCTTCTGTAGAAAGAGAGAATAAAGAATGGAAATAAAAGATACGTTGTTCTTCATTCAAATCAAATTTCATCATCATATCGTACCTCCACAACTCATATTTCTCTCCATTTATTCAAGCAATATATTTCATATTTCTCTCAATTTATTGAAACAAAGAATAACACAAAGAAAAGACTGGAAAAATTTGTTTTCTACCCTCTTCTCTATTTGTTTTAATACTCGCGTTAGCTACCCTCTTTCTAGATTTATTGAACGATAAAAACTGGCGGTAACAAGATTAAACGAAATTTCATATCAAAAGAGAACGAATTCACACTATTTTTCTCAATGTTATTCAGAACTAAATAAAGAATCAAATGAAAACTAGATTTAAAAAATATAATAATTCAAGGCGGAAACAAACGAATTATTCTCATCTTCTACTTCTTCTTTCTCTTTTTCGTATTGTTTTTATTTGCTTAAGCACGAATACTTGATAAGTAACGAATTTATAGAAATGATATAAAAATAAAGTCGAGAGAAAATAAGTAAATTATAATTCTCTGACTTCAGGCTTTCGAGATGTTTGAGTAGACATTACCACACGGTATGAAAAAATCGAAAGGAACGTGTTTGTGCCTTAAGAATATATATTAAAGCTTGGCTTTACACGTAGGGCGAACAGAAGTCCGAGAATGAGAAAAAGAGTGAAAAAATATAAATAAATAGAAAAAGAGAGAATTGGATGAACACGTATGGGGAGAGAAACGAAGAAATGAGAGGAGAAACTGAAAGACAGGCAGGATATGAGTCTTCAAGAGATGGCTCATCTATCCAACGTACCTGAAAATAATGCCGTAGGGAAAAAGTTAAAAATCTCTCGCAGGAGCACTGGTATACATTCGAGATGGTAGGGTAGAGTCTGAAGGAAGCAAACGCCCGAGGTTTTCAGCGTTGTAAATAAACATACGTGTATCGGGCATTCCTTCTCACGTGAAACCACGCGTTTCGTTTTCCTTGAGTCATGCTCGACCTAAATTGATTCAATTGTAAGCATCGTGAATTGAGGAGAAAAAGAAAATAAAAATGGAATCAAGGCATGGCATAGGATTTCATTTCTTTTACTTAGAGTAGAAACTCACTTGGATAAAAATGGATGATTTAAAAAAAAAACAAGGATTAAGATCAAAATTCCAAGCTATGACAACGTTTATTAATTATTATTTTTATTAGTCTATAGATTATTTTTTTCATAGTACCAAAAAATGTATTTCTATTGTTACTCTGATTGAAACCTCATCTAAAAATATGAAAAATACAAAACCAGTGGTTTGGAATCCTGACGAGGATCGATGCTTGATTGAAGTTTGATCAAGTGCAGTGAAAGTGGAGGATTGAAATTTTCTATCAAGTGGGTCAACAGTACATCTCAACTTTTTTATCAGGGCAATAGAGTCGAGTGACCAGAATAATTTTTCGAGCGTGAAGTTTTCATAACAACGAGACGTCGTTGATGTTGGATTAAAATCGAATCCAAACAAACTCAACCCGAAAACTTGTCCTCTTCATTTTTCTTCAAAATTTATGAAACGTGAAGAGAATGATTGAACAACAAAAGTAACGAAACTTTTTCCAAGATGGTGGTCGAGTTCCCAAGAGCTCGAAGTTATGATTCACTGATAAAAGATGGAAAATCCCATGGAATAGCACACTTATTTCGTGTTAAAGTCAAGAAACGACCTACTCAAGGCTCCTCTGAGATTCTTTTATATCCTCTGACAGGCATACTTGATTTCTCTAATAAGAAACGTTTCGTATTTTCATATTTATATCTACACGTATACGTAAATATATTTCTCTTGATTATACATACGATTTCGAAGTTATCATCAACATGGCAGGTTCGCAAATTTCCATAATTACATAGAGCGTCGCGAGACGCACTTGTAAACTAACACTAGCCTCGAAAGTTCACATATGTGTATAAAATATATACACGTATCTCATCATCATAGGTCGTTTAGTCACGAGAGTTTGAGCTCTCGTGACGTTGCGGACGGGACTAAAATTAAGCGCTTTTCCACGTGATATGAGCGCGAAAGGCCTGCCAGAGGAAATATGTTTAATGTATCCAGTTCGCGAGCGAGGTCATGCAGGAAAGAAAAAAAAAGAAAAGAAAGAAAAAACTTCATTGAAGACAGATGAGGTGCACAGAGATCGAGAAGGAGGATGAGTGATCAGCGACGTCAAATTCTACCAAGCCTGATTGACTTTCATTTCAAGAACGATCGACAAAACTGCAAATTATCTTCACGAAGATTTATTTAAGATTTCGAGAAACGGAGATTCCTCATAGTCGAGTACAGGATCTTCAACAACGCAGGGATGCTGGGCATGAGAAAACAGTTTATTGAGTTTCATTCGGGATCAAACTATACCGGACTCTCAAAACAAACTTTAAGTTGGACCAATCAGCAGTTGATCAATTAACGTATTGAAAAATAAGGGAGAGAAATAAGAGAGGAGAGGGAGAAAATGAAGATGAGAGGGAGAAAATGAAGATGAGGCAGCAACTCTTGAAAAGGTGAGACTCTCTCTCTCTCTCTCTCTCTCTCTCTCTCTCTCTCTCTCTCTCTCTCTCTCTCTCTCTTTCTCTCTCCTCCTCATGACGATATGAATAAATTTATTGTGCTAATTTTTCAAACGATTCGAGAGCTCTGAGAATATGGAGGTCATTTTAACAATTCACCTCGACGCCAGAATCAGAATAGTGAATTGAACTAATTTATTGTCTCGTATTCATTCCAATTAATTCGAGGATGAAGATAAAGACCAAAGAGGAAATAATTATTCGACAATTATTTCGTACGATTTCAAGGTGACAAAATTGTTCAAATTTCTTTGGGACTTTTTTTTATAGACCAACCGATTACATGGTGAAAAAATTCAACGACTTAAATAATTGCGAAATTTAATCGCAATAGTTTCAGTCCAACCGACGAATACTTCAATCCCGAAGCAAATTGCTTCAAGTTCTCACATTCTTTTGTCAAACAGAAAGATTGATCGATCGATTGGTTGATTGATTGACAGATTCATTATGCCTCAGAGATATTTAAGGCAAATGAAAGGAACAAAATGGAATACCAAAAAAAGAAAACAGAACAACACTGAAATAAATGGCACAGAGGAACCGATGCTCAAAAGAAATGGTAACAAGTACAAAAAAAAAAACTATACAAACATAATATACAGATAATAATGATGAATAACGCATTGAATATCAGAAAACGATATTGCAATAACGATCGAGTTAAAAAAATAGAATATAATTTAAATAGATAGAATTTTTTCAAAATAACACAAAACTATGATATTAAAAAGGGTATCGTTGAAATGTACATTTTATTCTTTTTAATTCTCCAAAACGGTGATACAGACTTAGACCACAAAGATTCGTCAAATATATATTTATGTTTTTTGTTGAATAAAAAAAACGAGAAAATTGCATATTAATAGAAAGAATTTCCGTTGCATATATCAACGATGTAATACATAAATGCAAAGAATGAGAAAACGAAAGAGAAAAATGTAGGAAAAAATATGAAACGATTAAGTAACTTTCCCAAGGAGTGGATTCTGGGTGTGAGAGTTTAAGATAAAAGGAGGAGAAGAGGGATGCTTCCGAATTTTTTACGGCTCGTTCTCTGGCTCGAGTCGCCTGTTAATATAATAATAGAAGGACGTAACATAACCGTGATACGTTACGTTACTCATGAAATAACGGTACGAAAATATAGTTCTCTCTTTCTTCCTCTCTCTTTCTCTTTCTTTATCATTATATTCAAGATATGAAGTTTGTGCTACTGGGAGGAACTTGAAGACGTACGAGAAGAGAGTTTTACGTCTCGGAATCTCAACGTGATATTCACCTTTCTCTCTTTCGCTCATTGCGAACTCTAAAGAAAGAGATGAAAATCAGGATGAGGAATGCCTACGAGAGTAATTATCTGATTGCCAGGCTGGGATAGAGACCAGCACGAGAGATTCGTGTACCAAAGCACACATTCGTAAAAAAAAAAACAAAATTACACACACGCACACACTTACACAAGCACACGAATACATAAAAAAAAACTGTTAAGTGCTTTTGAAGGTTGCAAACGAGCTGACAGTGTCAAAGTCTTCGTTTTGCTAAACTATTCGTACTTCTGCTCATCTCTCTTTCTTTTAAGGTGTAAATCCTATCTGCACCGTTCAGACAATGAATATCTGGCTCAATGAAACCCTCATAAATCCTGGTTCTCTGTGAACATTGAGTCGAGGCTCTGACAATTTAATAGAGCTCATGAAATGTCTCAATCAAGGAATTTAAACATTTTTTTAGAATGCTCCGTTTTGAAAAACTACTTTTAAGATCATGTTTTTACTGTCTCGTGTTGCCACAAGAATTGTATAATATTGAAAATGTGTTAAAAAATGTAATATTCTTAAGAGCACATATATTATTTCTTAACGTTTCCACGATCATGAAAGAAAAATGATAAATTTTGAAAAAGCCATTCTTTTTTATCCAATATATTAAGCAATTAGTCGATCTTTTTAAAGTCTTTTTAAAGTTTTTAAAAGTGAATTTCAAGGTGTAAAATTAATAATAGATACGAAAAATGCAAAAACTGACGACAACCCTGATCGATGTATTCAACGATCGATAGAAAATAATGAATTTCGTTTAATTACTTATTTAACTATTTCCAAGTAATTTTTCTCCTGTTTTTGAGTTCAAGCAACTGTTTTTTTTTCTGTTCTTCTTGACGAAGCGCTGTGATCGAAGGGTGAGGAAAAAAGTAAACTCGAGATGAGAATTATGCAGAATAGAATATTCTCCCAGGGACCTTTGGCGTGTTACATGATATTTTTGTAACTGTACGTGTTCGGTTTAACTCGATGGATAAAGAAACTTTACTTCCTATCGTTCGTCAATAATTGCTCAATAATTATTCCCATAATTTTCTTTTTCTCCCTCTCTCTCTCTCTCTCTCTCTTACTCTCTCCTGCTCTCGAAGATAGTGTGCTCAGCCGATGTATAGTCACGTTGGTATACGTGTATATGTGGGTAATTATTAATAATAACGAGTGTACTTGCTTTTTTTTCCTTCTTCATTTCTAACCACCTTTTTCTTTTACTTCCTACACTGCATCTCTCTTTGTCTTTATATTTTCTTCTTATTCGTGCATTTTCATTTTTATTCTCCCCACTTCCATTTTATTTTCATATTCTCTTTATATTTTACCCAACTTTTTCAATATTCTCTATTCTCTTTCCCTTTCTGTAAAAAAACTCTTTTCCTCCAATCATTTTCTCCTTTCCTCTTTGCGCATTTTTATATATATATATATTTCTTTTTCGGTTCGTTTTATTTCCTCTTGTACTTTTGTCTCCTCCCCTTTTTACTTTCTTTTTTTTCCTCGCATTTTTCCTCTCTTTCTCTTAATCACTTTTTTTAATGCGATTTTCTATGCTTCTGAGATAAATCTTTGAAACTAAATTCCCTCTATTATTATTAAAATCTTTATTTTTTAATGATTTTGACTAGTACGTCATTAAGATGCAGCGAGAATTTCTTGTATTATCTTTCACTCCCTCATTATTTTATGGCATTTAATTATGCAACGAAAATTCTTTATTATCATCTTTCAAATTCCTCAAGGTACAGAGGATTTTTTATATTTTTCTTCATAATGCGTTCGTTTGTGCGTTCTTTGTAGAGCTCCATAACGAACTTTAACGAATTCTCTTAATTGGAGGCGTTTTTTTCTCGACTTTGTTTATAATTATCGAAAGATAAAATGCAGACAAAATTTGCGATTTTCCTAACGAAAAAATGGCCAAAAATATTGGGAATTCTGAAAAAAAAAAAGAAAGAATTTCGTTGAATCCAATCCATTCGAATTCGTACATCAACTTTTTCTCTTTTTTCCTCCAATTTCCTTTTAATTCTCTACCATTTCCTCTACATCACAAATTTCTGTAGTTCAATAAAAATAAAAACATGCATACAATTATTATTACAATAATAAAAGTGATTAAATTGAAGTGGGAGCAGGGAAAGAATAAATTTTATGTACAGCCCGAAGATATTTCCCGTTCGTCTCAATGTGTTTTATGTCTCGCACGGTCGAGTCTTTTTACCGAGAGCTTCACGGCTAAGACAGCGTAACAAAACTTCAAGAGCAAGCCGCGTTCACCTTATCCTCGCGAAACGGGCGATTAAACGATACGCATTTACCACCTGACTCAGAAATCGCCTTGTTGGTGGCTGAGAAAAGGTGCTCAACGAGTCTTCAACACTCAATCATAAATTATTCATTGTATTAATTACGTGTAGTATTGCTGTTTTTGTTCTTGTTGTTGTTTTGTCTTCGCTCAATTAATTTGAGCAGTCATTCAACATCACCTCGTACAATCCCATCAAAAAGTTTATTTAAAAAAATAAATACTTAATCCATTAAAAAATAAAACATTATTCAGAACATTTTTATTCGATTAAAGTAACATAAAATAATATATATATATATATATATATATATAATTCATATTCAAAGTTCCGAAAAAGAAAATTGAAAAAGCAAACAAAAACCACACGAAAATAAATATTATTTATGAAAAATTCTATTTGATAAAAATAATGTTCACTTCCGAATGGCTCGAGAACTAAAAAATACTCAAATAATTTTCTATTCGATAAGAATAACAAATGAAATAACTATTTCGCTACGTATTTCCAGCATCACATCAAAGTATGAAAAATTTTCAATCGAATTTTTTTTTTTTTTTTTTCACCGGGAATGTACGTGCTTAAATTTACTACGTGCGAAATCTGCATGACTGCGAATCGGAAGAAAAAAAAAAATGAATAAATCTGAATACATTTCGCGTATATATATTCGTTTGGATTTGGTCACGCCTGATACTTTTTTTTTTCTGTGCTAAGTATCCCAATTTCCGTTGCTATATAATACGTTCAAATGATTTATTTATGCTGTATACATATATATATGTGCGTATAAAGGTGCAAATAAAAATTTGGGTCTCTCGGAGAATACTCAAATAATAATAATAATAATAATAATAATAATAATAATAATAATAATAATAATAATAATAATAATAATAATAATAATAATAATAATCAAAAAGAAACAAACCGTTGTATGACCTCGAGAAAAAAAGAGCCAATTACGAAAATGGGAGCATTTAAGACCGGTCAAAAAAAAAAACAAATTTCATTCTCGCCTATTTTGGTTGACTCAGCGGAGAAACATTTTAGCACTTGCTCGAGTAAAATCGGTCTTATTTCTCTCAATTTGAGATGAATCTCGTGTTAACGAGATGGAAAAAAAAAAAAAAAAAAAAAAGCAATGTAACGCGATCGAGATTTCAGGAAAAATTTAAATAATTAACAGAGAACATCATCATTTTTTTTTTTCATAAATATTAACATTTTTTTAACTCAAGATAATAAATAAAAAGCTGAAATTCGAATTGAACGTTAAAATTCATATTAACGTAAAAATTCATAAACAATCACAAAAAGCAACGTTACAATTGTAATTGTTGTTGGCGATTTGTCTCTCTCACCCTCGTATAGAGGGAACGGGAAATCGTGACGAAAAAGTACGTCTGAAAAGGTTCGAATCGTGATTCGATCGATTTGGATTCCCACTGGCCAGATTTATTTTCCATTCCCGTTTGAAACGGCGATGTTACGTGTGAACGTAAGAAAAATTAGATAAGAAGAAGAAGAAGAAGATTTTATATAGATTTCTATAAATATATCAGGAAACGCGGTAGCGACTCGACGTCAAGTATTAAAAAGAAAAAAAAAATTTTTAAGAAATTTAAAAATTCTTTAAAAAAAAGAATAAATAAAATTTAAGAAAAGTGAAAGCACAATATTTTCGTCGAGCCCTACCCCACTCTTATATACAGTAATATCAAGTTTTTCCAATTTTTTATATAAATACAGGAAGTAGTGAGATTGGTCCATGTTTCTTGTTCGTGAATCGCCGTTGGCTGCTTTATTGAACAACGGTTCAGCGTGGCTCTTCCAATGTTACCGGTTCTTTGTGATTTCGATCGTCCCAGCACACCGATCAAAATTGTTTCTCTCTCTCTCTCTCTCTCTCTCTCTCTCTCTCTCCCCGTATTTTTTTTTTTTTTTTATTATTATTTTCTCTTTAATATTTCTTCTCACGCGAGATCGAGAACAAAAAGATGATCCTGAGGAATTTTTATTGAGCCACGATTGACAAATCGCAGAAAAAAAAAAAAAAAGAACAAGAAACAAATAGTGTAACATCTCGTAACAATGTGAATTCCTCGTTTCTAGAACGGTATCTGGGCAACCCCTGTTTACTAACCGTGAGAAAATCTCTCTCTCTCTCTCTTTCTTTCTTCGTGCACGTTGAATTCCCGTCGCGAATTCTGTTACCCGAAATTACAACGGACACGCGCCCGACCGTAAGTCGGATCTTTAGCAAATTTCTTCTTGCTTTTTACTTCTTTTTTTTTTGGCTTTTCGCGCTAATTGTATTTTAGCGTGGGAGAAAAAAGAACTTGAAAATATAAGTTAAGAAAATATAGCGGGAGTGGGAGAAATTAATATAACGTATTTAGTTTCTGTGTCACCGACTCCGCGGGGCCGAATCGGTCGCGGTTAGCTGATCTTCCGACATCCGGCGCGACCGTCACCACATTTTTATGTTCATACATACATGTGTGTGTGTGTGTGTGTGTGTGTGTGTGTATATACGTACAAGATGTTTCAGGTTGAATGGTCGGTAACGCGAACTGCAGCTGTAAACTGAACTTTAAGTCGAAAAGTCTAATAAAATTTTTTGATCAAAATCCATAATGATGAATTATTATTTGCCAGTTAACGACGCTGGGTACTTTAACGGCACATGCTGTAAAAACGATCGAAAATAGAGCAAAAATGCATAAGACCAGTTTCGTAGAGCCGAAAATTTCTTAAAAAAATTTTTTTTATTATATTTTTCTATCTTCAGTCGTTTAGTCTTGAAAGCGGATCGAAAAAATATCAAAAATACTCGCCTCACCCGCAACCCTCAAAAATCAGGCTGATTTCGAGCCGCTCTCAGAACTAAACTACCGAAGACAGAAGATTATAGTCATAAACTTTTTTATAGAAAATTCGATGCTCTACAAAATAGGTCCTTAGAATTTTTGCTCTATCTCCAACCGTTTAAGCAATAAGGGCGAAAAAGGGCAAATGTTCATCGACTTCAATAATTAGTAACCAATCAAGGGGGGCTCTGATTAAAAAACGGTAAAATTTTAAGGCAAAGTAAACAATGAAGAATAACAAAGACCGAGAGCAATATTTTTTAACCACTCGTTGAAAAAAAAAAAAAAAAAAATAAGTAATATATTAATGAAAGGAAATGAAAGATTCTTCGAATGGATTTCGATTAATCGCATTGTCCTGGTTTATTATAGAAGACTATGGTGATGAGGGTCGGATAGCAGCGTAGCTCAAATACCGTTTGAGAAAACTCAAGAGTCTCTTCTCTCTCTCTCTCTCTCTCTCTCTCTCTCTCTCTCTCTCTCTCTCTCACTCCTGGTTTCTCTATTATTACATTATACTCACGTTTCATAGGTTATTAATTATCTTCAGCAATAAAAGAGAGAGAAAGAGATTAAGAGGAGAGAAAGAGAGAGAAAGCTGTCCCTGAACGGTGTCGGTGATTGTATGAGTGAACAAGTAAGATCGGGGCATTAAATGGTCCGAGGAGAGCGCATCAGTGATTAGCCTAACGTTCTACAATATTCACCAGCTGGTATCGCTCTAGCACCGGTAGGTTTTACATATATACATATGTACACACATTTAAATTTATTGTATATATTTATATAACTATATATAAAATTTTATATAATTAGAGACTCCATCGTGACCGATGTTAACTCACGAACCTCTCGTATCATTTAAAATCCCTCGATTTTCTCTCGTGATTATACTATTTCGCGTGTTAAGAATGAAAGAGAAAAGCCTCGGGGAACGGAAGAACGTCAAAAAAACAACGTTCTACTATGGAAAAAAAAAAAAAAAAAATATATATAAGTGAACGTCGGAACGAATATTAAACGATCCGTCCTCATTTTCATCGTAGTACAGATACGAGAATTAAACGTTATTTATTTTCAATTTCCTCCAATTTTCTATTTTTTTTAGTATCTTTAAAAAATCTAATCAGACACGAATTCTTTTTTTTTTTTATTAATTTTTAATTGTCGAATGCCAATTCATGGATTTTGCTTTGAAGGACGATCGAAATGTGGAAAAGGAATCGCGTGAGTTTTGAATTTGGAAAAAAAAATTAATCAATCGAACCGGATGTCGTCCGATGGTTTCGGAAATAGTGAAAAAAAAAGGCGGGTAAATGTCGGTACGTGGTCTAAATGCGATGGTGAAATCGAATTTTACGTGAGTCGAGAAAATCGAAGGATTTCTGTCACTGAATTCTCGAGGTCTCTGCTCCATCCTCTCGCCCCCGGAAATTCCACGCCCCTCCCTTATATTTCCTCCTCCATTCTCTCCCTCTCCCCCCCCTCTCTCTCTCTCTCTCTCTCCCCCTCCCCCTCCCCCTCTCTCCCCCCCCCCCCCCCCCCCCTATCTCTCTCCCCCTCTCTCTTGCTCCTTTCTCTTCGTCCAAGAGAGCACAGGTCAGGGGGCCAGAATGAAAAACGAGGATCTCGCGAAACGAGAAACGACTGTGTACGAGAGGATCATTAACTACATATGCATCAGGTTTTCTCTCCTTGATACGAAGAGGAGGAAACAGGATACTCAACAACGGATATCCGAAAGAACGTCGGAAATTGGTAAAAGAGTGCAAAAAATAAAAAAAAAAATGATTGCGTTTTTTTTCAATATATTTCTCGTCATTTTTTTCAAGAGGTCAAATTTTAGAACGAGCTACAATTTGTTTTAAAATAATATAAAAAAAAAACCCATAATTCGTAAATTAGCAGACATAAAATTATAATAAAGTCGTAAAAACAATAAGAACAGAAAATATCTGAATGAAAATAATGATCAAACCACAAAGAATACCGAAACAGAGAAGAAAACACAATTTTTAAACTTTGATTCGAAAAGAATTTTCAAATGAAACCAAATTAAAGAGAAAAAATTAAAAAAAAAATTCGAATATGGTAGTTGGAAAATTTTTGTGATAAAAATGACTTCAAATATAAAAAACAGGATTGTACGATCGAAAAATAACTGATCGAGGAGCAAAGTAGAAAAGAAGCATCAGAGAGAATGAGAAAATGAGAGAGAAAGATCTTTAAAAAAAACATAGACGTGGAAACGTGATATTCAAGCCCGCAGAGATTTGTGTTACGATACTTGAAAATTGCGCATCAATCATCCGAGATTATCGGGAAATAAGGCGAGGGAGGGATGAAAAGGGATTAACAGAGCAAAGTACCAAGAGCACGTAGTGCGATATTGCAGAGGCATTCATTGTCAGTGAAATAAACAAGAACTGAGATAGAAGCGGCGGGAGTGTTTTGTATTCTCAAGTGATGAAATAATGAGACACTGTCTAAACACGAAAACAAAAAAATTCTTCGTTTAAGTAAATCGACTTGTTGCCATGACTGCGCGTTCACACACTACAACGTTGCGCGCTTTTTTCGCCATCTCGTTTTACGCAACGCCATCTATTAAAAATGGAAGTTGCGCGCTGAATTTCGTCACAAATAATATAATAATACGTAAATTAAACATAATAGTAAAGACAAATAATACATATTTTTTATAACAGTTAGAAAATCACGAACAAGGAGAATATACAGGGTGAGACACATAAACTGTTACAGAGCAATAGCACTCAAACTATTGATCATATCCAAAAATGTTTCAGACAAAATATTCAGTGTTCGTGAAGGTCGTCATACTGGACCACCCTATTTTTTTATCGGTGGAGGCGCTGAAGCTACGTCAAGGTCAACTTCACTTTTTAAATGGAACCATGTATTTTTTTTTCGATGATATTATTACCGATTTTAAGACGAATTCAGCGACCTACAACACAAGGTCAAAGTATGAAAATCGTAGTCGAAAAATCGAAACATATCGGAATAATCACTTTCAAAGGATTCACTAACCTTGGTTTGGGTCTACCTGCAGAAGATGCTCGAAGTGATGACCTTCGACTTGTAAACACTTGTTAACTCGCTGACGAAAAGACCGTCTAACTTGCGTGACTAACTGATATGTCAACAGAAAATGCCTACTTGCAGCCGACAAGAAATATTGTTATCGTAAGAAATGAAAACAACGATCGACTCGACTTTTAAGCACTTGTTTGATCGTTGTTTTCATTTCTTACGATACAAATGTTTCTTATCGGCAGCAAGTACGCATTTTCTGTTAAAATATCAGTTAGTCACGCATTACCTTCTGATGTGAGTACATCAGATCGCGAAAATGAGCGATTTTCAAGAATCTTTATCAATATCTAATGAGGAAGGTTAGTGGATCCTTTGAAAGTGATTATTCCGATATGTTTCGATTTTTCGTCACTACGATTTTCATACTTTGACCTTGTGTTGTAGGTCGTTGAATTCGTCTTAAAATCGGTAATAATATCATCGAAAAAAAAATGCATGGTTCCATATAAAAAAGTGAAGTTGACCTTGACGTAGCTTCAGCGCCTCCACCGATAAAAAAACAGGGTGGCCCAGTATGACGGCCTTCTCGAACACTGAAACTTTTGTCTGAAACATTTTTCAATATGATCAATAGTTTGAGTGCTATTGCTCTGTAACACTTTATATGCCTCACCCTGTAGAGTAAAGCGATCAACGTATGTATACAAATGTATCTAGAGAGGCGGCAGCGTCTTGACGCCGAGTATTATATAAAGATAATTTTAAACGGCGAAGGCAAATTACTCCGCACCGCGCCGCGTATCTTTACTCGAGATTCGGCTGTTTTCCGTTGCGCTCAGAATTCAATTCGACGCCATTTAAAAACGCGTTGACTTATCGAAATGCTAATGCGAATTTACCTACATAATGCGACTCAATACGTTCCAACGGTACCTTTATTTTTTATTTATACTTCTAATAAGCTTCGTAGGGTACGAAATACCCTCTGGATTATGTACAATCCTTCGAGGAAGCATTAATGCGGAATAATGGGGAAATTTACTAGGAAACTGAGTAAAATCGTTCTGTTGCAGTGGTTATATGTGACAATATGAACATTGTCCTTTGAGCTGCATTCGATCCGAACAAACTACGCTATAACGATGTATTATGAATAATAAGCTCCCCAATTTATCTCGCATAAACCCTTTTTCACAAAAAAAAAAAAAAAAAAAATACATCGATGAATAAGAAAAAACGATATCGAAAACATTCTTCAACTGAAACGAATATTTTCTCTATTATTTTTCTGATTTCTCTTTTTTTTTAAATTGCCAGCAGTTTCAAAAAAAAAGAACAAATTGATATTGCATTTAGTTAAAAAATTACAACAAAATTTTTTGTTGAAATGGAGAATTAAAATAAATGAAAATAATTACAATTATTTGCAAAGACTTCGTGAACGTAGAATTGCGAGGAAAGTAAAATCTAGTGGCAAAAAACACGACTCTATTATTTATTTAAAAAAGTGAAAAA
>CAXDIM010000024.1:0-61096 GCA_963989365.1 Rhimphoctona megacephalus | reverse complement strand
ATCATATAAATTGACAAAGAAAGCACAAATGTGTTTTAGATAAATTGTTAAATATTTTTATTTTTGAATTACCGAGGAGGCCTGGGTTGATGCCTCTTTAACCCTATTTAAAAAATTTTTTTTGGAAACGTATATCAAACCCGTCTTTTACAAAACCAGGAAAATGGGACCCTATCGCTTATGCTAACTACGCATTTATATGATATTGCACACTTTTAATATGTAACGTTCGTTTTCAGTCTGCACAAGTATCATCATATTAACTGTTCCTTCCTTGTTGTTGTTGAAAAATCTGGGGCTTTTCGCGATTCTTAGACTTTTCGATAAATTTCGTTTAATTTTTTTAAACTTCCTTTTCCATTTTTTCTGTTTCTCGTTCATTAACAATTTTCTCGCCGATCCTCAATTTTTCGATCGGTTTCATTGTATATTTTCAAACTTTTCGTTTTTCGGGAGTTTTTTTTGTACTGCCTGCTGATATTCGAGATGAATTTTTAATCCACATGATTTTGTGGTGAATTTTTCGCCGCATCATCGAGGCTGCTACAAATTTCAACATTGCGTCGATTTTCTGTGTAAAATCCTCCATGCTGTATCGTAGCTAAAGATCATCTCGTTGATGTGCGTAATTTTTTTTCATTTATCGAAATTGGAGATTTTGGTGCATTTTCATCGCTAGTACAATTTTAGAAATTTCGTTCGTTCGTCTGATGTGTACACGCAACATTTTTTCAACGGATATATCTCATGGTCGTGCCGTTTGGAGATTTCTCAGATTGCCGCAAGCTGCTCCAATTATGTTTCACAATAATTTCTTCGAAGCTCTTTGATGACGAAACTTGGGAAGAATTTTTGAGGACACTGAGGAAAAGAATATACGTTTAAATTATTCTTCATTGTAAGCAACATTTCAAAAATGTTGTAATCAAAGAGCGATTAAAACATTGTGAAAAATTAGTGGGGTGTGCGGCAATATGAGAAAGCTCCAAATGACGAGATTTCCAAAATCATACTAGCATTACAAATTCATCACTATCTCAGATATGAAGGGACAAAAAAATATTTCCGGACAGTGATGAGTTGATCTTGAACCATGATGGCGTACGAATCGATTTCACCGCAAATCAATGCAATATTTCAATTCTTACCAGCCTCGATATTTGGAACAAAAATTGATTACGAAATTCTCCATTTCAAAAGGATTATTAAACCTATCTGCGTCATAACTTTTATTCAAAAGATAAAGGCAACTGCTGTACGAACCGCGATAATACCTAAAAAAAATGGACAATTTACGGAAAACTAGCTGTTATATTAAAAAAAATTCCAAAAATCGAATGGAAAGTTCGAATAAATAAAAAGGAAGCTAACGAAAATTGAGAACAGGCGTAAAACTTGTGAATGAACGACAATCTTGAAAAATGAGAAACGAGGTTTAAAAAAATATAACAAAATTTCCGAAAAGTTAATAAATCGCGAAAAGCTTCAACATAAGGGTGCAAATTTGGGATCGCCAGTAGTTTTTACGGCCATTTGGAGAGTGATATCGAGACATTTTGGGGTGATTTTTCAACGATGTTTTTTGCTCTTTCTTCTTTGTTTGCAAATGAAATATTGAAATTGAAAATAATTTCAGTGGATTTACTGTTCACAAATACAACTTTTTGCCCATCGTTTCGGCGATTTTCAGAATTTGTATTGTTTTTTAATTTCTAAAAAAATTCTGAGAAAATTCTCGTGAATAGAAAACTTAAAAGAAAGAAGATTTCCTCTCGTAATACTTTGGCCCGAACTATTCATTATTCATTATAAAACTCTCAGTTCTCCGGATTCGTGCAAAATATTTATAAAACGAATGATTTCCCACTAATCGAGATGAAACCGATGTCGGTTAACGTTCCTTCACATCAGATTTTTCGATAGTTCACCGGAAATACGTTTGAGATCGTCGATTTCATCACCTGCAAAAAATTTAAAAAATCGTAGGCCCTCCAAACCTCACTGACAGATTTCAGAAGCAATGTCGTTGCAGGTGGCAACGTAAAGGGATGGCATCGAGGTTTTCGATTTTTCGAGGAACGAAAAATATTGTAATTCGTAAAACAACACTCAGTTATCCAGATACGTGAAAAGTATTTATAAAACTAATGGTTTTCCACGTATAGGGATGAAATCGACGACGGTTTACGTTTTTTCACATTTGATTTTTCGATCGATTACCGGAAGAACGATTAAAATCGTGGATTTCATCCCCTGTTATAAGTTTAAAAAAATCGTAGCCCACCAAACCTTACTGACAGGTTTCAGAACCAATGTCGCTGCAGTTGCCAACGTTGGGGGATGAAATCGATGTTTTCGTCGATCGATTCTTGATGGGCAAGTCGTCCGTCGACAGAATCGCGTTGACTAAGGCTTGGATTAATTTCTTAACGAGCGAAAAAAATTCTTACTCATAAGAAAAATCTCAGTTTTCCATATTCAATATTTATAAAACTAATGATTTTTAAGGTATCGAGATGAAACCGATGACGGTGAACGTTCCTTCAATTAATATTTTTAGACCGATTACCGAAATAACGTTCAAGATCGTGGATTTCATCCCCTATAAAACATTAATAAAATTGAAAGCCACGCAAACCTCACACACAGGTTTCACAACCAATGTCACTGGAGATGGCAACGAAAAGGGATAAAATCTACGTTTTTGTCGATCGATTCTGGATGTGCAAGTCGTTCTTCGACACATTCTCGTCCACTAAGGCTTGGATTCGTTCCTTAACGAACGAAAAAAATTCTTATTCATAAGAAAACATTCAGTTTTTCAGATTTCTAGAAAATATTTATCGACCTAATGATTTTTAACGTGTCGGAATGAAATCGATGTCGCTTAACGTTTTTTCACATTAAATTTTTCGATCGATTACCGGAAGAACGATTAAAATCGTGGATTTCATCCACTGTAATGAGTGAAAAAAGTCATAGCCCACCAAACCTCACTGACAGGATTCAGAACCAATGTCGCTGCAGTTGCCAACGCTGGGGGATGAAATCGATGTTTTCGTCGATCGATTCTTGATGAGCAAATCGTTCGTCGACAGAATCGCTTTAACTAAGGCTTGGATTCGTTCCTTAATGAAAAAAAAAAATTCTTATTCATAAGAAAACTGTAAGTTTTCCAGATTCCTCTGAAATATTTATAAAACTAATGATTTTTAACGTATCGCGATGAAACCGATGTCAGTGAATGTTCCTTCAATTAATATTTTCAGACCGATTACCGAAATAACGTTCGAGATCGTGGATTCCATCCCCTATGAAAAATTAATAAAATTGGAAGCCATGCAAACCTCACAGACAGGTTTCACAACCAATGTCACTGGAGATGGCAACGAAAAGGGATAAAATCTACGTTTTTATCGATCGATTCTGGATGTGCAAGTCGTTCTTCGACACATTCTCGTCCACTAAGACTTGGATTCGTTCCTTAACAAACGAAAAAAATTCTTATTCATAAAAAAACACTCAGTTTTTCAGATTTCTATAAAATATTTATCGACCTAATGATTTTTAACGTGTCGGAATCAAATCGATGTCGCTTAACGTTTTTTCACATTAAATTTTTCGATCGATTACCGGAAAAACGATTAAAATCGTGGATTTCATCCCCTGTAATGAGTGAAAAAAATCATAGCCCACCAAACCTCACTAACTGGATTCAGAACCAATGTCGCTGCAAGTGGCAACGTAAGGGGATGAAATCAATGTTTTCTTCGATCGATTCTTTATGTGCAAGTCGTTCGTCGACAGATTCTCGTCCACTAAGGCTTGCATTCGTTCCTTAACGAATGAAAAAAAATCTTATTCATAAGAAAACTCTCGGTTTTACAGATTCCTCTGAAATATTTGGAAAACTAATGATTTTTAACGTATCGGGATGAAATCGATGTCAGTGAACGTTCCTTCACATAATATTTTTCGATTTATTACCGAAATTACGATTGAGATCATGGATTTCATCCCCTATAAAAAATTGAAAAAATCGTAGGCCACGTTAAGAGATGGAAGCGAGGTTTTCGTCGATTGATACCTGATAGGCAAGTCGTTCGTTGACAGAATCGCGTTTACTGAGGTTTGTATTCGTTCCTCTACGAAAGAAAAATATTGTCATTCGTAAAACAACACTGAGTTATCCAGATACGTAGAAAGTATTTATAAAACTATTGTTTTTCCACGTACAGGGATGAAATCAATCTCGGTAAACGTTTTTTCACATTAAGTTTTTCGATAGATTGCCGGAAGAACGATAAAAATCGTGGATTTCATCCCCTGTAATAAGTGAAAAAACTCGTAGCCCATCAATTTTATTAATTACATTAATTTATTAAGAGAAATTAAAAATGCCATGCAAAGGCTTCGTAATTCTAGTCCCTCGAATCTTTTCCGCAATATTCTCTATTTATTTGTAGAGCTAGAAATGAATCCAATGACGCTGCCAGTTGGAACGTGCGTGAAAAACTCAGGAGATTTATATGGAACCGTGACGAATGTTGGATTCATCAAATTCGTCAGCTCAGTCCGATGGTTTCCTTATTGAAATCGTTTGACGATCTCGGTGAAAAGAAATTTTTAGATTTAGAAAGAAATTTTTAGATTAGATTTTTTTGCTACGTGTGATTAAACCACCAGTTAATAACGTTAATTGAATAAAAAAAATACAGAAAGTAAAGTAAAACAGCAATCTCTCATTGTAGAATCGTTCGATTTATTTAAAAATCTCACATCTGCAGTCCTATTACCAACAAGACTGCCCTATCAAAACTTCGAGGACATTGTAAAATTTCAATGTAGTTTTGAGAAATGAATGCAATTATTATTGACACGAATTTGAGTAACTAATATGATGGAAAATGGTAATAAACTGTGTGTGCAATTGGATTCGTTTCTAAAAAAGAGAAATAAAATATTTCGTTTACGCGATTCGTAATTCTATTTCCTCGAACGTCTTAGGAATGATTTCCGCGACACTCTCTATTCATTTGTATAGAGCTGGGAACGAATCCAATGACGCTGCCAGTTTGATCAGGCGCGAAAAACTCTGGAGATTATTAAGGAACCGCGACGAATATTGGTTTCATCTCATTCGTCAGCCCAGTGCGATGGTTTCATTATTGAAATCGTTTTACGATCTCGATGAAACAAAACACTCTATTTTTTTGCTGCGTGTGATTAAACCACCTGTTAATAACGTTAATTAAATTTTAAAAAATACAGAAAGTAAAGTAAAAAGCAATCGCTCATTGTGGAATCTTTCGTTTTTTTTAAAAATCTCACATCTGCAGTCCTATTCCCAACAAAACTGCCTTATCAGAGCTCCGAGGAGATTGTAAAATTTCAATTTAATTTTGAGAAACGAATCCAATTATTATTAACAGGAATTTGAGTAATTGATACGATGAAAAATTTTATTAATCCGTTTTTGCAATTGGATTCGTTTCTAAAATAGAGAAATAAAATATTTCCTCCACGCGCTTTGTAATTCTATTTCCTCGACCGTCTTAGAAATGATTTCCGCGCCATTCTCTATTTATTTTTAAAGCTGGAAATGAATCCAATGAAGCTGTCAGTTGGACCAGGCGCGAAAAACTCAGGAGATGAATGAGGAACCACGACGAATGTTGGTTTCATCAAATTCGTCAGCCCAGTGCGATGGTTTCATTATTGAAATCGCTTGACGGTCGCCATGAAACGAAACACTCGATTTTTTGCTACGAGTGATGGGACGAACTATTAATTACATTAATCCAATCAAAAAAACAGAAATTAACGTAAAAAAGCCATCGCTCATTGTGGAATGTTTGGTTTTTTCAAAAAATCGTTTTTCACCACACCTACACGGAAAGTTCACTTTTCCGCTCCACGCAAGTTGAAATTTCCGCGAAGGTGTGGCGAAAAATAGTATACGCTACACGGGAGTGAAAAAAGACTATCTCAAACCGCGTGCTCCCTAGTGGCGTAATATACTATATCTCTAGCGATATTTTGGAGAATCGGAAAACAAATCTGCCCTATCAGAGCTCCGAGGAGCTTGTAAAATTTCAATTTAATTTTGAGAAACGAATCCAATTATTATTGACACGAATTTCAGTAACTGATACGATAAAAAATTTTAATAAACCGTCTTTGCAATTGGATTCGTTTCGAAAAAAGAGAAATAAAATATTTCGTCCACGCGCTTCGGAATTCTATTCACTCGAACGGCTTAGGAATGATTCGCGCGACATTCTCTATTCATTTGTAGAGCTAGAAATGAATCCAATGACGCTGTCAGTTGGAACAGGCGCGAAAAACTCATGAGATTAATAAGGAACAGCGACGAATTTTGGTTTCATCAAATTCATCAGCCCAGGACGATGGTTCCATCATTGAAATCGTTTGACCATCTCGGTTAAACGAAACACTCCATATTTTGCTACGAGTGATGTATTCATGTTTGTCTTCATTCCTGTCTTCGCTGACGACTCGGTCGAAGAGGATGCTGAAGTCTAAGTTCAAGGCAGGAACCCAGACAAGGTTGAACAGGTGGACGAAATCTAAACCAAGACGCGAACGAAGCCACAGGTCCGAAGACAGGGCTGAAGATATCGCCGTCTCAATTTTGGTCTTCATTCCTGTCTCCATTCTTGTCTTCATACCTATCTACATTCTTGTCTTCATACCTGTCTTCATTCTTGTCTTCATTCCTATTTTCATTCCTGTCTTCATTCCTGTCTTCATTACTGTCTTCATTCCTGTCTTCATTCCTGTCTTCATTACTGTCTTCATTCCTGTCTTCATTCCTGTCTTCATTCCTGTCTTCATTCCCGTCTTTATTCTTGTCTTTATTCCTGTCTTCAGGCCTGTCTTCAGTCTTGTCTTCATTCACGTCTTCGCTGACAACAGTCGAAGAAGATGCTGAAGTCTAAGTCCGAGGCAGGAACCCAGACTATGTTAAATGGGTGGACGAAGACTACATCCAAGACACGAACGAAGCCAGAGGAATGTAGTAAGGGCTTAAGGAAACTCTGCCCCCATTCGAGTCTTCATTCCTGTCTTCACTCCTGTCTTCCTTCTGGTCCTCATACCTGTCTTTATGCGTGTCTTCTTTCCTGTCTTTATTCCTGTCTTCAAGCTTGTCTTAATTCCTGTCTTTATTCTTGTCTTTATTCGTGTCTTAAGGGGACCGTATGGTCTAGAGCACGAAAATTTCACCTATTTTCACGATTTTTTTTTTGCCATAAAAAATTTAAAAATCGATGTTTTAACTTTTCGGGTTTATTACTACCTTTATTAAGTATACAAAAAAATTTTTTTTTAATTTTAAAAACAGTGTTTATTATCATATAATTGGCATTGAAGACGACCCTCTCGAAAAATCCGACCCGGACGGTGAAGATCGATCCGAGACTTCTACTCATCTGAAACACAAAATTCAAGAAGATTCTTAATCAGAAAGAGTGCAGTTATGGTCGGGACTAGAACAAATCGAAAAAATTAAAAATTGACAAAATGGCGCGCTTTTGAAAAAAAATTCGTAAAATCGGGTTTTTTTTTCACTAGTTTTTTAGTATAAACAATAAGAAATTATTTAAATAAAATTATGATTGTAGTTCCGACGATAGCCATACATGTTGTGAACAACATATCCAAATTTCAAGGGATTCGGTTGAATAGTTTTTTTGTTTTCACCTGCGCAGTGCCGAAAAAAGTCGTTTCGAGATAAATGAGTTTAAAGTTTGAGGTACAGATATTTTCAAAAATTGAGCAAATTTTGAATACTTACAGTTAATCCGCGATTCCGGCACCATATAGGATTCCTTCGGAACGTTCATAATTCAAGATTTCCTCACTCCTTTCATTTCTTCGAGCTGTCCGAGCCTCTTTGGAGTTGTCCGTGCTCCTACGGTTGGCGCTCGATACTCGCAGCTCGTCTCGGTTTTGCGCTAGTTGCTCCGCTTGTGGCCCGATTGTTATGCCCATGGTCTCCATTATTTTCAATAGGGATGCAAATCCTTCATTGAATATGCAAGCGGAAATGTGAGTGGCAATATCAATGATTTTTTTTCCGGCAAACAGATGTTTCGGCGCAAGGTGCCACACGCAAGCATTGAAACTTTCGTTATTGTTCTGCGTATTACTGCCAATACACCTTTCCAATAAAGTCTCTGCTGTCAATTCTTCATAAATTGGTTTTAATATCTCTTGTGCTTCATCGCACAGAGCAGGTGGGTGCTCGTAGGTGTCTAAAGTACCTGCAGCCTCACTTTGACGCCACTTGCACCACGATTCGGAACCTGGAGGACAGTACGAGTGTTGCGGATTTTCATCTGTTGAAATTTTGTGATAATATGCTGCCCATATTTCACTTCTCATCCCTTCAGTCGAATCTGAATTACGTCCAATTGCTAGACCGTAATAAGTTGACAGCTCTTGCAATAATTTATTCGTCAATTGTTGACGCTTCGGTGTTTTATTTATCGATTTCCGCTGTGTCTTTTTTCCCTCTTCTTTTTCTGTCAATTTCTTTGTTGCTTTCTTTATTTGTGCATGTTTTTTTTTTCGCATCAACAGCACGTTTGTACAAACGTTTTTTAACATGCAAAACACATTCTTTTTTGCAAACTAAAAAATCATCCCCGTAAGGCTTTGTGTCCAATAAGGCTTTGAACGTTTTCGTGTCGCCGTCTCCGATATAGTTCGCGTATTTTACGTTGTACAACTCTTCCGATCTCTTGAACATTTCCACGATGCCGTCTACCTCCATTTTGCCAGCACTTCCGGTATGATTTGCGTCACAGTGATCTTCATGCTCTCGATACCACGCTTCATATTCAATCGTATCCTCTTGGCCTTTCCATTGAGAGCAGGCTTGACATATACTGCATTTGACGACAACATCTAAAATTTTATTACTGTATTTCCCTATTAACGAGGCAATACCGAGAAGCGATGAGAATCCACGTTTCGCCCACGATCCATCACCAGACACAGAAAGTTCATCCGCGGGACGCCCAGCTTTTACATTCAACTCGACTTCTTCTTTCAATGCTCTTTGGAAAACGATTTTCGCGACGGCTTCAGCTGCAATTTTTATATTGTCCACGATGCCGTAATATGTACTCTTAAAAATTCCTTGTCCAAGATCCATGAGACCGCAGAAATTTTTCAAGCCTTCAAATCCTACTCCAAGCATTCTCAGGGCGAGAACAAGTCGACGGTTGATTTCAAATGCCTTATCAATTAACGGCGAAGACAAAATAAAAGTTTCTTTACACTCACACTTCACAGAGAGTTTGAATCCTAGACCACGTTGTCCGTTTTTGCTAAAAGTGACCGCACCGTTACAATCTTTACACTTCAGCAACTGTTGCAACGTTAAAAATATCATGCTGAATTCGATGATTCAATAATTGAAAGTAGGATTAACGTTTACTTCCAATTCCTCATTGCCTTTTAATTTTTTCGCAGACGTGCTCGTAAAATCAGTAGTATTTTCGATAGTGAATCGATTGCCCTTGAAATATCTTTTGCGACCTACAGAAGATGGTCGTCTAGAAGAGTCACGGCCTTGCTTTCTATCCATATTTTCTGATATTTTATTTCAAAATTTTCGATGTTGGTTCGTCAAAACGTAACGTTGTACTGATCAAGTCAGGGGAAAGCGAAATGACCGTTTCCCTCACAAATGTTCGACAATAGGTATATTTCGGGGAAGGGAAAAGTATATATAGGTATATAGTATGTACTATATACAGGTATATATTTTCGGAGAAGGATTGGGACAGCTGCTGCGCTCCGATTAGGTTACCGGTTAGCGCTAGACCCGTTAGGAGCGCGCGGACCGCTCTCTACCTGCGTTATGGGCTGTAGAAGCTGTAATATTGAGAATTTCCGCATGAAAATTTCGCAGTATATTCTTGAGATACTATACTTTCGACATATCGAAAAAAAAAAAAATCGATTTTTTCAAATTTCTAGACCATACGGTCCCCTTAATTCCCGTCTTCACTTCTGTCTTTACTCCTATCTTCGCTGATAACTCATTCGTAAAAAAGACTGAATTCTTAGAGCAAGGTAGGAACCCGGTCAAGTTTGAAGACTAAATCCAGGACATCAACGAAAACAGAGGAACGTAGACAGGGCTGAATACTGCCTCAATTTTTGTCTTTATTATTGTCTTCATTACTGTCTTTATTCCGGTCTTCGTTCCTTTCTGGGCTTGATCGCCTAGAAGGCGATCGATTGAGTGGAAGGGAGTTCTGGAGCCTAAGTCCAAGGCATAAATAAAAAACACACTTGAAGGTCTGGACTAAGACTTAATCCAAGATGGGTAAGTAGTAAAGGCTGAATACCCTGATAAAGAGAAGGGATCTATTTATCTTTGTCATTACTTTTGTTTGCATTCCTGCTATTATTTTCGTCATTGCTCTGATTTTTATTATTCTCAATATTGTTGCCCTCATTCTTGTCTCCGTTCCTTAATCTTTGACTTTGTCTTTAGCCTTTTCTTCAACTTTTCCACCAGCGAAGACTGAATTAAAGTAAAAAATGAAAACCAGAATAATGTCAAAGATGGAGACATTGATGTCTACCTTGTCTACGTTCCCATATTGGAATTGGTCTCCACCCACCTCTTTAACTCTGGCTTCGTTGCTGCCTTGGGCTTAGACTTTAGCCTTCTTTTCGACTCCGTCAGGAGCCGAGACAGGGATGAATACAGAAATAAAGACAGGAATGAAGACAGGAATAAAGACAGGATACAGACAGAAAAAAGACAGGAATGAAGACAGGAATAAAGACAGGATATAGACAGAAAAAAGACAGGAATGAAGACAGGATAGAAAACATAAATGAAGAAAGGAATAAAGACTGGAATGAAGAAAAGAATGAAGACAGGAATAAAGACAGGAATGAAGACATGAATGAAGACTAGAATGGCGACAGAGATGGCTTCAGGACCGCCTGCGTTCCTCTGCCATTTGTTAACGTTTTTGAATCAGTCTTCGTCCACCTCTTCAACCTTGTCTAGGTTCCTGCCTTGGACTTGGACTTCAGCCTCCTCTTCAACTAAGTCTTCAGCGAAGACAGGAATGAAGACAAGAATGAAGACAGGAATGAAGACAGGCATGGAAACAGGATTCAAGACAGGAATAAAGACAGTAATGAAGACAGTCATAAATACAGGTATGAGGACCAGGATGAAGAAAGGAATGAAGACTGGAATGAAGACAAGAATGAAGACAGGAATAAAGACAAGAATAAAGACGGGAATGAAGACAGGAATGAAGACAGGAATGAAGACAGGAATGAAAACAGGAATGAAGACAGGAATGAAGATAGGAATGAAGACAGGAATGAAGGCAGGAATAAAGAGATTTAATGAAGACAGGAATAAAGATAAGAATAAAGACGGGAATGAAGACAGGAATAAAGACAAGAATAAAGACGGGAATGAAGACAGGAATGAAGACAGGAATGAAGACAGGAATGAAAACAGTAATGAAGACAGGAATAAAAACAGTAATGAAGACAGGAATGAAGACAGGAATAAAGACAGTAATGAAGACAGGAATGAAGACAGTAATGAAGACAGGAATGAAGACAGGAATAAAGATAGGAATGAAGACAGGAATAAAGATAGTAATGAAGACAGGAATGAAGACAACGATGAAGACAGGTATGAAGACAAGAATGAAGACAGGAATGAAGACAACGATGAAGATAGGTATGAAGACAAGAATAAAGACAGGAATGAAGACAGGAATGAAGATAGGAGTGAAGACAGGAATGAAGACTCGAATGGGGCCAGAGTTTCCTTAAGCCCTTTCTACATTCCTCTGGCTTCGTTCGTGTCTTGGATGTAGTCTTCGTCCTCCCATTTAACATCGTCTGGGTTCCTGCCTCGGACTTAGAGTTCAGCATCTTCTTCGACTGTCGTCAGCGAAGACGTGAATGGATACAAGACTGAAGACAGGCCTGAAGACAGGAATAAAGACAAGAATAAAGACGGGAATGAAGACAGGAATGAAGACAGGAATGAAGACAGGAATGAAGACAGGAATGAAGACAGTAATGAAGACAGGAATGAAGACAGGAATGAAGACAGGAATGAAGACAGGAATGAAGACAGTAATGAAGACAGGAATGAAGATCGGAATGAAGACAAGAATGAAGACAGGTATGAAGACAAGAATGTAGACAGGTATGAAGACAAGAATGGAGACAGGAATGAAGACCAGAATTGAGACAGCGATATCTTCAGCCCTGTCTTCGGACATGTGGCTTCGTTCGCGTCTTAGTTTAGTTTTCGTCCACCTGTTCAACCTTGTCTAGGTTCCTGCCTTGGACTTAGACTTCAGCATCCTCTTCGACTAAGTCGTCAGCGAAGACAGGAATGAAGACAAAAATGAATACATCACTCGTAGCAAAATATGGAGTGTTTCGTTTCACCGAGATGGTCAAACGATTTCAATGATGGAACCATCGTCCTGGGCTGATGAATTTGATGAAACCAAAATTCGTCGCTGTTCCTTATTAATCTCATGAGTTTTTCGCGCCTGGTCCAACTGGCAGCGTCATTGGATTCATTTCTAGCTCTATAAACGAATAGAGAATGTCGCGGAAATCATTCCTAAGCCGTTCGAGTAAATAGAATTACGAAGCGCGTGGACGAAATATTTTATTTATCTTTTTTAGAAACGAATCCAATTGCAAAGACGGTTTATTAAAATTTTTTATCGTATCAGTTACTGAAATTTGTGTCAATAATAATTGGATTCGTTTCTCAAAATTAAATTGAAATTTTAGAAGCTCCTCGGAACTCTGATAGGGCAGATTTGTTTTCCGATTCTCCAAAATATCGCTAGAGATAAACGATTTTTTGAAAAAACCAAACATTCCACAATGAGCGATGGCTTTTTTACGTTAATTTCTGTTTTTTTGATTGGATTAATGTAATTAATAGTTCGTCCCATCACTCGTAGCAAAAAAATAGAGTGTTTCGTTTCACGGCGACCGCCAAGTGATTTCAATAATGAAACCATCGCACTGGGCTGACGAATTTGATGAAACCAACATTCGTCGTGGTTCCTCATTCATCTCCTGAGTTTTTCGCGCCTGGTCCAACTTACAACTTCATTGGATTCATTTCCAGCTTTAAAAATAAATAGAGAATGGCGGGGAAATCATTCCTCAGACGGTCGAGGAAATAGAATTACAAAGCGCGTGGACGAAATATTTTATTTCTCTATTTTAGAAACGAATCCAATTGCAAAAACGGTTTATTAGCATTTATCATCGTATCAGTTACTCAAATTCGTGTCAATAATATTTGGATTCGTTTCTCAAAATTAAATTTAAATTTTACAATCTCCTCGGAGCTCTGATAAGGCAGTTTTGTTGGGAATAGGACTGCAGATGTGGGATTTTTTAAAAAAACGAAAGATTCCACAATAAGCGATTGCTTTTTACTTTACTTTCTGTATTTTTTAAAATTCAATTAACGTTATTAACAGGTGGTTTAATCACACGCAGCATAAAAATAGAGTGTTTCATTTCACCGAGATCGTCAAACGATTGCAATAATGAAACCATCGCAATGGTCTGACAAGTGAGATGAAACCAATATTTGTCGCGGTTCCTTAATAATCTCCTGAGTTTTTCGCGCCGGGTCCAACTGGAAGCGTCATTGGATTCATTTCCAGATTTAAAAATAAATAGAGAATGGCGCGGAAATCATTCCTAAGACGTTCGAGGAAATATAATTACGAAGCGCGTTGACGAAATATTTTATTTCTCTTTTTCAGAAACGAATCCAATTGCAAAGACAGTGTATTAACATTTTTCATCGTATTAGTTACACAAATTCGTGTCAATAATAATTGGATTCATTTCTCAAAATTCAATTGACATGTTACAAACTCTTTGGATCTCTAATAGGGCAGTTTTGTTTTCCGATTGTTCTAAATATCGCTGGAGATTAAAGATAATAAAAAAAAATAAACATTCCAGATGGAGCGATGGCTTTTTAACGTTAATTTATGTATTTTTTACTGCACTGATTTAATTAAAAGTTGGTCTCATCACTCGTAGAAAAAAAATTGAGTGTTTCGTTTCACCGAGATCGTAAAACGATTTCAATAATGAAACCATCGCACTGGGCTGACGAATGAGATGAAACCAATATTCGTCGCGGTTCCTTAATAATCTCCTGAGTTTTTCGCGCCTGGTCCAACTGGCAGCGTCATTGGATTCATTTCCAGCTCTACAAATGAATAGAGAGTGTCGCGGAAATCATTCCTAAGACGTTGAAGGAAATAGAATTACGAAGCGCGTGGACGAAATATTTTATTTCTCTTTTTTAGAAACGAATCCAATTGCAAAAACGGTTTATTAACATTTTTCATCGTATCACCTACTCAAATTCATGTCAATAATAATTGGATTCGTTTCTGAAAATTAAATTGAAATTTTACAATCTCCTTGGAGCTCTGATAGGGCAAATTTGTTTTCCTATTCTCCAAAATATCGCTAGAGATAAACGATTTTTAGAAAAAACCAAACATTCCACAATGAGCGATGGCTTTTTTCCGTTAATTTATGTTTTTTCCATTGCATTAATGTAATTAATAGTTCGTCTCATCACTCGTAGCAAAAGAATCGAGTGTTTCGTTTCACGGCGACCGTCAAGCGAATTCAATAATGAAACCATCGCACTGGGCTGACGAATTTGATGAAACCAACATTCGTCGTGGTCCCTCATTCATCTCCTGAGTTTTTCGCGCCTGTTTCAACTGGCAGCGTCATTGGATTCGTTCCCAGCTCTACAAATGAATAGAGAGTATCGCGGAAATCATTCCTAAGACGTTCGAGGAAATAGAATTACGAATCGCGTAAACGAATTATTTTATTTCTCTTTTTTAGAAACGAATCCAATTGCACACATAGTTTATTACCATTTTCCATCGTATTAGTTACTCAAATTCGTGTCAATAATAATTGCATTCATTTCTCAAAACTACATTGAAATTTTACAATGTCCTCGGAGTTTTGATAGGGCAGTCTTGTTGTTAATAGGACTGCAGATGTGAGATTTTTGAATAAATCGAACGATTCTACAATGAGAGATTGCTGTTTTACTTTACTTTCTGTATTTTTTTTATTCAATTAACGTTATCAACTGGTGGTTTAATCACACGTAGCAAAAAAATCTAGTGTTTCATTTCACCGAGACCGTCAAACGATTTCAATAAGGAAACCATCGGACTAAGCTGACGAATGTGATGAAACCAACATTCGTCGCGGTTCCATATTAATCTCCTCAGTTTTTCACGCTCGTTCCAACTGGCAGCGTCATTGGATTCATTTCTAGCTCTACAAATAAATAGAGAATATTGTGGAAAACGTTCGAGGGACTAGAATTACGAAGCCTTTGCATGACATTTTTAATGTCTCTTAATAAATTAATGTAATTAATAAAATTGATGGGCTACGAGTTTTTTCACTCATTACAGGGGATAAAATCCACGATTTTTATCGTTCTTCCGGCAATCTATCGAAAAACTTAATGTGAAAAAACGTTTACCGAGATTGATTTCATCCCTATACGTGGAAAATCAATAGTTTTATAAATACTTTCCACGTATCTGGATAACTCAGTGTTGTTTATCGAATGACAATATTTTTCGTTCGTAGAGGAACGAATACAAACCTCAGTAAACGCGATTCTGTCGACGAACGACTTGCCTATCAGGTATCAATCGACGAAAACCTCGCTTTCATCTCTTCACGTGGCCTACGATTTTTTCAATTTTTTATAGGGGATGCAATCCACGATCTCAATCGTAATTTCGGTAATAAATCGAAAAATATGATGTGAAGGAACGTTCACTGACATCGATTTCATCCCTATACGTGGAAAATCATTAGGTTATAAATATTTTCTAGAAATCTGAAAAACTGAGTGTTTTCTTATGATAAAGAATTTTTTTCGTCCGTTAAGAAACGAATCCAAGCCTTAGTGGACGAGAATCTGTCAACGAACGACTTGCACATAAAGTATCGATCGACGAAAACATCAATTTCATCCCCTTACGTTGCCACTTCCAATGACATTGCTTGTGAAACTATTCTGTGAGGTTTTGATGACTGAGAATGTTTCAAATTCTTTATAGGAGATGAAATCCACGATCTCAATCGTAATTTCGGTAATCGATCGAAAAATATCATGTGAATGAATGTTTACGGACATCGGTTTCATCGCCATACTTTAAAAATCATTATTTTTATAAAGATTTTTGAGAAATCTGGAAAACTGACAGTTTTCTTATGAATAAGAATTTTTTCTATTCGTTAAGGAATGAATCCAAGCCTTAGTTAACGCGATTCTGTCGACGAAAGATTTGCTCATCAAGAATCGATAGACGAAAACATCGATTTCATCCCCCAGCGTTGGCAACTGCAGCGACATTGGTTCTGAATCCTGTCAGTGAGGTTTGGTGGACTACGATTTTTTTTAACTTATAACAGGGGATGAAATCCACGATTTTAATCGTTCTTCCGGTAATCGATCGAAAAATCAAATGTAAACCGTCGTCGATTTCATCCCTATACGTGGAAAATCATTAGTTTTATAAATACTTTTCACGTATCTGGATAACTGAGTGTTGTTTTACGAATTACAATATTTTTCGTTCCTCGAAAAATCGAAAACCTCGATTCCATCCCTTTACGTTGCCACCTGCAACGACATTGCTTCTGAAACCTGTCAGATGTCTTTAAAGTTAGCACCGCCACATGAGAAAAATTGAAAATAAACAATTGCATAATTCAGAGCTTTTTAAGAGCTAATTAAGTACCGTAAAAAAAAGTTTGGAGCTCCACCCCTTCATCAAAAAAACCATGATGTTGTCAAGTTTAAAAAAAGTTGGCACCGCCACAGTCATTTTTTGCTCCATAATAATTTTGCAGGAGCCAAAAAATAATAGCTTTTTAATAGCTTTTAAGAGCTCCAAAATAAAATTTGGAGCTCCAACCCTTCATCGAAAAAACCATGGTGATGTCAAGTTTAAAAAAAGTTGACACCGCTACAGCCATTTTCTGCTCTATTACAATTTTTCAGGAGCCAAAAATTAAGAGCTTTTTAAGGGCTAATTAAGTGCTCGAAAATAAAATTTTGAGCTCCAGCCCTTTATAAAAAAAACCATGGTGTTGTGAAGATTTGACAAACTTGGAACCACTACAATCATTTTTCGCTCTGTCACCATTTTTGAAAAACCAATATTAAGAGCTTTTTAAGAGCTAATTGGACGACGCGCGTTAACTAATATGAACGAGCATAAAAATATTATACTAATTTTGACTTTGTCAGAACTTTACGACACCATGATTTTTTTCATGAAGGGGTGGAGCTCCAAAATCTACTTTCGAGCACTTAAATAGCTCTAGAAATACACTTAATTTTTGGTTTCTGAAAAATTGTAATAGAGCAAAAAATGACTGTGGCGGTGCAAACTTTTTTTAAAATTGACATCACCATGGTTTTTTTGATGAAGGGGTGGAGCTCCAAATTTTATTTCCGAGCACTTAATTAGCTCTTAAAAAGCTCTTAAGATTGCTTTATGAAAAATGGTGACAGAGCGAAAAATTATTCCAGTGGTTCCAAGTTTGTCAAAACTTCACAACACCATGGTTTTTTTGATGAAGGACTGGAGCTCCAAATTTTATTTTCGAGCACTTAATTAGCTCTTAAAAAGCTCTTAATTTTTGGCTCATGAAAAATTGTAATAGAGCAGAAAATGATTGTGGCGGTGCCAACTTTTTTTAAACTTGACATCACCATGGTTTTTTTTATGAAGGGTTGGAGCTCCAATTTTTATTTTTGAGCACTTAATTATCTCTTAAAAAGTTCTTATTTTTTGGCTCCTGAAAAATTATTATAGAGCAAAAAATGACTGTGGCGGTGCCAACTTTTTTAAAACTTTACAACACCATGGTTATTTTGATGAAGGGGTGGAGCTTCAAATTGTTTTTTACAGCACTTAATTAGCTCTTAAAAAGCTCTTAATTATGCAATTGTTTATTTTCAATTTTTCTCATGTGGCGGTGCTAACTTTAAAGACATACCTGTCAGTGAGGTTGGAGGGCCTACGATTTTTTTAATTTTTTTCAGGTGATGAAATCGACGATATCAAACGTATTTCCGGTGAACTATCGAAAAATCTGATGTGAAGGAACGTTAACCGACATCGGTTTCATCCCGATGAGTGGAAAATCATTCGGTTTATAAATATTTTGCACGAATCTGGGGAACTGAGAGTTTTATAATGAATAATGAATAGTTCGGGCCAAAGCATTACGAGAGGAAATCTTCTTTCTTTTAAGTTTTCTATTCACGAGAATTTTCTCAGAATTTTTTTAGAAATTAAAAAACAATACAAACTCTGAAAATCGCCGAAACGATGGGCAAAAAGTTGTATTTGTGAATCGTAAATCCATTGAAATTATTTTCAATTTCAATATTTCATTTGCAAAGAAAGAAGAAAGAGCAAAAAACACCGTTGAAAAATCACCCCAAAATGTCTCGATATCACTCTCCAAATGGCCGTAAAAACTACTGGCGATCCCAAATTTGCACCCTTATTTTGAAGCTTTTCGCGATTTATTAACTTTTCGGCAATTTTGTTCTATTTTTTTAAACCTCGTTTCTCATTTTTCAAGATTCTCGTTCATTTACAAGTTTTCCGCCTGTTCTCAATTTTCGTTAGCTTCCTTTTTATTTCTTCGAACTTTCCATTCGATTTTTGGAATTTTTTTTTATACAATAGCTAGTTTTCCGTAAATTGTCCATTTTTTTTTAGGTATTATCGCGGTTCGTACAGCAGTTGCCTTTATCTTTTGAATAAAAGTTATGACGCAGATAGGTTTAATAATCCTTTTGAAATGGAGAATTTCGTAATCAATTTTTGTTCCAAATATCGAGGCTGGTAAGAATTGAAATATTGCATTGATTTGCGATGAAATCGATTCGTACGCCATCATGGTTCAAGATCAACTCATCGCTGTACGGAAAAATTTTATTGTCCCTTGATATCTGAGATAGTGATGAATTTTTAATGCTAGTATGATTTTGGAAATCTCGTCATTTGGAGCTTTCTCATATTGCCGCACACCCCACTAATTTTTCACAATGTTTTAATCGCTCTTTCATTACAACATTTTTGAAATGTTGCTTACAATGAAGAATAATTTAAACGTATATTCTTTTTCTCAGTGCCCTCAAAAATTCTTCCCAAGTTTCGTCATCAAAGAGCTTCGAAGAAATTATTGTGAAACATAATTGGAGTAGCTTGCAGCAATCTGAGAAAACTTCAAACGGCACGACCATGAGATATATCCCTTGAAAGAATGTTGCGTGTACACATCAGACGAACGAACGAATTTTCTAAAATTGTACTAGCGATGAAAATGCACCAAAATCTCCAATTTCGATAAATGAAAAAAAATTACGCACAGCAACGAGATGATCATTAGCTACGATACAGCACGGAGGATTTTACACAGAAAATCGACGCAATGTTGAAATTTGTAGCAGCCTCGATGTTGCGGAGAAAAATTAACCACAAAATCATCCGCTTCAAAAATATTATCGAAACAATCCTGGCGATAGCTTTTATTCAAAACATTAGGGCAACTGCTGTACGGGTCACGATAATACCTAAAGAAAAAAAATATAAATGATGCACAAAGGACTGTAGACTGTCCAAAAAAAAGTCCAGAAAAACGAAAAGTTTGAAAAAATACAATGAAACCGATCGAAAAATTGAGAAACGGCGAGAAATTTACAAATGAACGAGAAACACACAAAATGGGAAATAAAGTTTAAAAAAAATTAAACGAAATTTATAGAAAAGTCTAAGAATCGCGGAAAGTACCACATTTTTCAACAATAACAAGGAAGGAACAGTTAATATGATGATACTTGTGCAGACTGAAAACGAACGTTACATATTAAAAGTGTGCAATCTCATATAAGTGCGTAGGTAGCATAAATGATAGGGTCCCATTTTCCTGGTTTTGTAAAACACGGGTTTGAAATATGTTTCCAAAAAGAATTTTTTAAATAGGGTTAGAGAGGCATCAACCCAGGCCTCCTCGGTAATTCAAAAATAAAAATATTTAACAATTTATCTAAAACACATTTGTGCTTTCTTTCTCAATTTATATGATAAATTTTGATAAATCTCTAGGTATTGGGATATGGAGAAGACATTAGTTATGAAACATGCTTCTACAGTTCTTATACTAATGTAGCTTAAGCCAGCAAAACTAATTTTAAAAAACCATGTATTGTGTAACCATGAATGAACTGCTTTTTTTCAGGTGGATTAAAAAATCTTTTGCTCTTTTACATTTTTCACAAATACAACATTTGAAATGCACTGCCCACACATATTTAACTAGCAGAGCACTAAATGAAAAAAATGATATAGTTCATCTCTTCGTCTTCGTCTTCGTCTTTGTCATCGTCTTCGTATTCGTCTTCGGCTTCGTCTTCGTCTTCGTCTTCGTCTTCGTCTTTGTCTCTGGTCTTCGTCTTCGTCTTCGTCTTCGTCGTCGTCTTCGTATTCGTCTTCGTATGCGTATTCGTATTCGTCTTCGTCTTCGTCTTCGTCTTCGTCGTCGTCTTCGTCTTCGTCTTTGTCTTCGTCTTCGTCTTCGTCTTCGTCGTCGTCTTCGTTTTCATGTTCGTCTTCGTCTTCGTCTTCGTCTTCGTCTTCGTCTTCGTATTCATCTTGGGCTTCGTCTTCGTCTTCGTCTTCGTCGTCGTCTTCGTCTTCGTCGTCGTCTTCGTCTTCGTCTTCGTCTTCGTCTTCGTATTCGTATTCGGCTTCGTCTTCGTCTTCGTCTTCGTCTTCGTCTTCGTCTTCGTTTTCGTCTTCGTCTTCGTCTTCGTCGTCTTCGTATTTGTCTTTGTCTTCGTTTTCGTCTTCGTCTTCGGCTTCGGCTTCGTCTTCGTCTTCGTCTTCGTCTTCGTATTCGTATTCGTCTTCGTCTTCGTCTTCGTCTTCGTCTTCGTCTTCGTATTCGTATTCGTCTTCGTCTTCGTCTTCATCGTCGTCTTCGTCTTCGTCTTCGTCTTCGTCTTCGTCTTCGTCTTCGTCTTCGTCTTCGTCGTCGTCGTCGTCTTCGTCTTCGTCTTCGTCTTCGTCTTCGTATTCGTCTTCGGCTTCGTCTTCGTCTTCGTCTTCGTCTTCGTCTTCGTCTTCGTCGTCGTCTTCGTCTTCGTCTTCGTATTCGTCTTCCGCTTCGTCTTCGTCTTCGTCTTCGTCGTCGTCTTCGTCTTCGTATTCGTCTTCGGCTTCGTCTTAGTCTTCGTCTTCGTCTTCGTCTTCGTCTTCGTCTTCGTCTTTGTCTCTGGTCTTCGTCTTCGTATTCGTCTTCGTCTTCGTCGTCGTCTTCGTCTTCGTATTCATATTCGTCTTCGTCTTCATCGTCGTCTTCGTCTTCGTCTTCGTCTTCGTCTTTTTCTTCGTCTTTTTCTTCGTCTTCGTCTTCGTCTTCGTCTTTTTCTTCGTCTTCGTCTTCGTCTTCGTCTTCGTCTTCGTATTCGTCTTCGTCTTCGTATTCGTCTTCGTCTTCGTATTCATCTTCGGCTTCGTCTTCGTCTTCGTCTTCGTCTTCGGTCTTGTCTTCGTCTTCGTCTTCGTCTTCGTCTTCGTCATCGCCATCGTCTTCGTATTCGTCTTCGTCATCGTTATCGTCATCGTCATCGTCATCGTCATCGTCTTTGACTTCGTCTTCGTTTTCGATTTTCGTCTTCGTCTTCGTCGGAAAAAAATTTGAAACACCCTTAAAATGAGGGTCCTGGGACGTTTTTTTTTATGCAAATTTTGTTTCACAATTTTTTGACCTCTTGAATAGATTGGTAAAATAAAAAAATATGAGAATCCTCAAACAGCCAGTGCTGGAATTTCTGTGAAAATTCTACCCCCTTGAAAGGGTGAGTTTCGGAATGTTTTTTTCTCACCAATTTTTTTAACGGTTTTTCACACATCATTAATCGATTGGTGGAATGAAAAATATTACAATCCCAAAACAGTCGGTGCTCGAATATTTTTTTAAAATCCATCCCTCAAACGGTAGGTTATTTTTTTCCCCCGTAACATTCAATTTTGTTACTGACACAGGTTCTACAAACTGAAGTAATCACCTTAAACCCCCTCAGATAATGTGAAAATTGCTTCAATAAATTCACTCTTAAAAAATATTTTATTTTTATTCAAAAAGTTAAAACATAAATTACATTAATATACGCGATATGGTGCGGCAGCTTATCTGACTAGCGCACCAATCACAATTCGTTACGGCCGATCTGATAGGCGCAACTCCTTTTCATAAACTTTCCGTATTTTATTCCGTGCGATCACCAAGCTCATCAACGCATTTCAAAATTTACCTGTTCAAATAAAAGTATTGTTTGCTCACATTAATGTTTGAAGAACGGAGAATTATTTTAATTATTTTAAAATTAATTCTGCATTCTTATTTTAATTCAATCTTATTTAATTATTTTTTAAATAATTCTCCGTTCTTCGAACGTTAACGTAGGGAAATAATACTTTCATTTTAACAGGTTAATTTTGTAATGCGTGCAAGAAAGTAGAAGTTAAAACAAAGTGCGCCGATTAGAGCGGCTACGAAAATCATGATTGGTGCGCTAGTCAATATGGTCGTAACGCATTGTGATTGGTGCGCTAGTCAGATAAGCTCCCGCACCGTATCGTCATTTATGTTTTAACTTCAAGAATAAAAATAAAATATTTCTTAAGAGATTTTCATATTATCCGAAGGGGTTTAAGGTCATGAATTTTTTATTCACATTTTTCCACAAACTTTTCATCGTTTCAGACTTCTACAGAGATTCTACAGAGATTCTATAGAAATCCTATAGGGATTCCATTTTTTTACAAAATGTTTTTTTCAAACAATGTTTTCTACAAAAAAATTTTATTTTATATTTTTTTCCTGTAGTGATTACATTTATCAATCATGATCAGTTTATAATAGACCCGACTCGGTTTGCTATAAATTTAAACATATTAAAAACATATGTTAAATTGAAGCATATTTAAAAGTATGCAATTTCATACAAGTGCGTAGGTAGCATGAGTGAGTCCCATTCTGGTAAACAGAAGGTTCTTAGATCGTTACTTGGTTGAAATTTTTTTTTTCCCCCCAATTTATCAGCTACATTTTGTAGCGGGGGATTGCGGAATGCAGCATTAATCGAAACGAATAATTAAAAAAAATATATACCTGCGTTTTTTTACGCAGGTATATATTTTACGAAATATTAACTTTCAGCGACACACGTTAAGATTCTTTGGTGGCCCTGAAAAGGGCCGATAATTTTTAAGACGACACTAGATGACAGTTGTTGGATCGAACGGAGACGAAGTGTGATTGACACAGCCGTTCGTGCGTGATTGGCTGGTAGTCGCGTGGTGGGGGAAAGGCTCAGCGCGTCGATGCCCATTGGCGCGCTGGTTAAGATGCATTATGTGTGTATTATGGAATACGCTTTAAATAAAAAATAAATTACAGCAAAAATTGATTTCGTTTATTTAATTCGTTTTAATCATAAATACGAATAAAATGAATTATTTTGGAACAATTGAGCTGTATACAATGTGAGAGACTAATTCTTTACGTCACGTTTTCTAATCGATTATTTAAATAATGTTCACGATGGTTTCTTTCATCTGCTTTAATTGAATTTTGTCCCTTGTAATTGTAGTCCCTTCAAAGCTTACAGATAGGTTTTGGAAAACCAAAACCACTGCAAAAGGCTCTTAAAAAAATTATCCCAATATCTGGTCTAATTTATCCTCGATGTAGAGCGTATTTGACCAGACGTTTGTTGTCGAACCTGGATTCATGTTCGAAATTTGGTTTTGAGAACCAGAAAAAACTTCATAAAATTAATTATTTTTTACTACGCGCTCTCGATCCACAAACGTCACACCTGTGTTGAAATTTTCAAAAAATTACTTGTCTTACGTCTACAACTTTTTTTTTACATTTCCGAAACGGCCTTTCAACTTTCTGCAGAACCCTTCCTTCTTGAGTTAGACTGCCAAAGAGAAAATTACACTTTTTTGCTGTCATAGCAAATAACAGATAATAATGGACCCACGTAAGTTTTTGGGAAAACGATTTCAAGCTAAAGAAATTGTCTACAAATGGCATGGAAAAATTTTTTGGATAAAAATTCTGGCGATACCGTCCACACTACTAAAGTTGATGAAACCAATTGTGTTTTAGTTTTCCACATTTTACAGTGTAAAAAAATTTCGTTTTCCGTAAAATTATAATTTAAAAAATATGAATTTGGAATAGTAATTCTCAATCGCCTGTCTCGCTTTCTTTATCCAATCAATTAAATAATATGTTAATCATAATACTCTATTTATTTATAATAACAAAACATTATAATAATGTTAATAATAATCTTTAATTATTTAAGAATAACATTAGTAAATGAATAAATCCAAATAATTATTAATCCATTCTCAATGCCATTGACATAGCAATTTTCCTCAATCAGATACATGTCTATTGCGACTAAGTTCCGATGACAGATGACGTCACAGCATCTGGGGTTTTCGTGCTTTTGCAAAGCAGTATTCTACAACCTGAAGCATGGCAATTTGTATAGAACAGAAAAAACACGGTAGAAATGTCACTCCAGGCATTAATGAACAGCAGTGTACACATTAATATTATGATTATTCATAGTGCCTTTGTTCTCGGCTCGGTGTTATTCCGACTGATAATGTGAATAAATATAAGAAAGACACGCGTAAGAATACGGAAACGAAATGCTAAGAATCCCGAAACGTTTGTTACGTGAAACAATTCAAAAGTATTATTTTTTATTTATCGTAGACAAGATTGCGGTTACACGAATAATAACGAATAATCACCCTGACTAAAGTATGCACGGATAAATAAAAAAATATTAAAACTTTGTTAGCAAAAAGGCAGCTTTTTGAATGTCACAGAAAAATCCTCCTCCTCTCCGGCGCTGGGGTGTATGATTACACTTTCATGGTAAATCGTACATCAAAAGGACATTATTGTTATTACGCTCTGCGGACGATATAATTGTCGCTAATTAAATTTCCCAATAAAAAAAAAAAATAATAAAAAAAACATGAATCGAGTGAATACGTGAAAACATGCAGTATGTATACATGAACGCCCAAGCGTGTAAATCGGAAGGTATAATTTGTAACCGGAGACTGAAAGTAGTGCATACAACACAGCACATGTGTGGTTAAATAATGTATAATAATAATCGGCGAGTTTATGGAAAGCGTTCTAATGGGTTGGCTATAATATTCATTAATAAATAACAATAGGCACTCGGAAACATAATAGTATAATGAGAACGTCAGGTCTCTCTCTTTTTTTTATTCATATATCGAGTGTCCCGAAAGTTATTCCCCAAACTTACTAGGTAAGTGGATGATAAAATTCTGAAAAGGAGAGTCCAAAGCGATTTATTTCTGCGATGCATCAGAAAGGAGATACTATTTAAAAAATTTCAATCAATCCTCTTCGTCATCTTAACAACAGCGCAGAATGGCGGAAGCACGTACGCTCCACCTGCCGAAGCGGATATGCTTACGAGTTATCACGCTTCAATCAATCTTTTATGGGCCCACCGGATTGGCTGTTACTAATTATAATTCTCGAATAGTACGTTGTAGCAGAAATCACGTAAAGAGTTTTCTCTTCAGAATTTCGCTATACGTAACTACTGGTCTAAGTTATGAAAGTAAAACTTGGGTTTTAAGCCGTACACCAACATATTTCTAGAGTTTCGTCGAGACGCTGATAGAAATGCTATTCTCTTGATAATTTCAGGCTCAAATGGTGTTTACCAACCGATAAAACTTCATATGCCAACAACGAGCTCATCAAACATGGACAGATATTGAAGGATTATGCAGGCAGCGTAGACCGGCATTGGTGAATATAAATATGGGAACTTAAAAAAAAAAAATGACTGCTGTCGTGTACGTTCATCATCCTGTCCACGTGTTTTCTGACGCGGGATATTAGTGCCAAGAAAGAGAGAGAGAGAGAGAGAGGAGGAAGAGAGAAAGAAAACACAAGACAAAGAGAAATATTTTATCGCAAGAGTCGCAGGAAAATCCGGACTTCGTCCCTCTCACGAGACAAGGTCTCGAACTACAGACTCGCACGCAAATCCATACACATCTATATATTCGCACACAAACACGGCAACAACGAGCCTTCGCTTCAAGTTTAACGAGTTCCACGAGAATCGTTTCTCTCGCCACTTACCCAATCGAGACAGGGTCCGAATAAATCGGACGACCTCTTGAGAATTCACCACTCTATATATCTGTAGAGATAAGAGTATAAAAGACGTAGGCATAAAGACAAAAAGATACCAAATATCAATCAACTCACCGTTGTTTCGAAAGCATTGCAAGAAATACAATTAAACTTGATATTGTGAAGTGTGAGTGTAATTACTTTCACACTATATCCACTCCGGTCGACCATTACTTTTTCCCATTATACTACAACATTAACTATTTCTCTCAGCACACGGAAAAGAAAAACTTCAATTTGGAACTCGGTGTAAGGTGGCCTGATTCGTATGTCTTTAAGGTATTCCTTTCGCGGAGGGTCGTATTTTTTGGGCGCATAAGCGGGGCCCTCCACATTTGTTCATAAATTAGGCTGCATTTTGTTTAAAAAAGTTATAACCAATTATTAGTCCGAACTGTAAACATAAATCGAAAATTTCAGCTTAATTGTGTAAATTATGAATCTTTTTGATATTTTCTGGAGAGCTACAAATGTCAACAACTGCACTGTCAAAGAGAGAAGCTGGACTTATTGTATTTGGTTAAAAAAATAGTGAAATATGAGTGAAAATACGTATAAAGTACGCAGTGACATTGGTAAAAATGTGAGCCAATTTGTAACGGGCAAAAACAAGAATAGCGTTAAAAATATTGTAAAAACTGCCGAAGATAACATAACCTCTTGAACATCATGGCTACGAAAAATCGTCTGCTGATCACATTCTTTCAAGTTCTATCGTGAATATTTTCTTCAAACATCCGGTGACTCTCTGTTTTCATCGTTGCGACGGAATCTTTAGAATTTAATTTACCGCAAGACAGTTTATATCAAACATTTATCATTATTTAATATATGAATTATTAAATAGAAATGTGAGCAACAGGTCATCTCCATAAAGTGTCGTGTAAATTAGACGATTTTCAAAGTTATAATTCTTTTCTAAAGGTTCGGTAACCTGGCTCGATATTTTTCCAGTGGACTGGGATGTGCTTTTACTTTTATGTACAAAAAAATCCGTGAATTGTCAAATATTCGAGTTCGTGAAAGAAATATCTTAAATAAACGGCGTGACACATTCGATTAGAATAATGGAAATGGAATATTTTGAAACCCTATCAAAACGTTATGTTTGTCTCTATTATTGTTTGATAACAGACAAAAAAAACACGACAATAACAATGTTGTCTCAGAAGTATAATAATTTTAGTTTTGAGGCTTTCACGGTCATTATTGTTATAAAGGTTTGAGGCTTCCGGATGAATGCCGTGTAATGTTTCAGCGTATTGCCGACGTTTCGCAAACGTTACAGTTTGCATCATCGGGGCTAAGAGCTCCGATACTGTTATAATAATTGTATACGTATAATAATTGTAAACGACGTTTGTTAGAAAATGATGATTTTAGAAAACAGATGAATAATCTCGAAATGAATGATTACGAAAACGAACTTGTGAGATATGGTCTCATTTAAGAGGTATTTATTTGCGATAAAATAATTATTTTATAACTGACCTGGCCGAACGAGTAAACGTGTATACACAACCGGTTTCCGGCACATTCCCTCCCCTTCTCGTCAGCTGTGTTTATTTCCCCTTCGTCGGCTTTCTCCTTATTCGCCCTTTTCGTAAGCCGAAGCTAGATTTGTTGCCCTTGTGTATGGTTTTTGCAAAAAATGTCCCGAGTCAATGTTTTTTTTTGCCACGAGTGTACACAGTTGGGTCATAAAACGTAGCGCAGAGTCAAATTCGACTTAATAGCGTTTTTCACCTCTGAGAGTCATTATTGGATGATGAACCAAATTGCGCCAGAAAACGCACACGGAGGGAAAAATATGTTCCCCTTGTATTTAACGGTATCGAAGCCTCGATTGTCGAATCAATAAAAAAAAACATCAACGTACGATATTTCAGACTTGTTATCATACGGAAAACTTTGATTTCAAATAAAAAATGTCCTCTACTAATTCTCTTTTATACTCTTCGTATTGTCACACTCTTCAAAGTCCAAAGATCATTTAAAAAAAACGAAGTTGGTCACAAGACAACTTGAGCATCTACGATCAAAGATAAAAATCAGGTCAGTACGGAAAATCTATGGAAGATAAAAATTTTCTTAAACGCGTTGTGTAAACAACCCGCATTCTAAATATTTCTATCTTGCTCCCGTACGTCTTCCTTTTTTACGTTTCAGCGTAACTCGCGCACCGGTAGAGAATTTTCTCGTTAAATAACAACAGACCGATCGAAGAATCCACGCCGTACGAAATCTCAGCGGCGACTAGTCACTTGACAGTCGGACCGGTGACCGCGCGCGCATTTCTATATCTCCCTCTCCCGCTCCCTCCGGCATTTTCTCGCGCTTGGTTCTATCCCTACCACTTTCCTCTCCGGTGGAGTCGGGGTTGCGCCACGGCAGCATCGCGTCGCTTACAGTCTCCGGCTGTACGTCCCAGCGCTTTCATCGTTATACATATATTTGTATTTATATGTTAAATACGAACTCACTCTCAATATATACACATATATGAGGCTAATATGTACATACATATTGTAAAATATATCTATCCGTATAATATGCACATGTATATTGTAATATGTACATTCGTGTATCCATGTGCATGCGAGAATAGAGAGTTCGGTGCGGCGGCTGTGGATTTGTGCGCCAGCGCGCTTTTGCTACTACTACTCGATCGAAAAGCTACAGACCCATGGTCTGTTGGCGAATGGCCCTTTCCACCCACCACACAGACGATGTTCCTTCTGCTGAATTTGCCATCTCTACTTATACTCTCTCCTCTCTCTCTCTCTCTCTCGTTGGCTGCTTACTACGCGTTCTTCCGTTTCTACTTGTTTAACGCATGTCCGAGAACAGATGCTCGGTAAGTTCGAGATTTATTTCGTTCTTGTTTATATGTTTAATTTGCACTTTATTTGACACATTTATTTTTTTATAGATTGTGTTTTGAACAAATGACAATGAATTTGCAAAAAATGTAATAATTCATAATCAAAATGATAATAATTATTACTGAATAATTCGAGAGATTATTTTAGCGAGCTGCAGCCTTATCACAGCGGAGATTATCGAATTCTTGTTGTGCATTTGGAGTTGAAAAAAAATCCTGTTGCTTTTCTCTTCTTCGCCGTTTGTAACTTCCGGCTGCACATGTACACAAATAAAAAATGGCAAAAATCCCCTCACGGGGAAAAACCATGCGTATATAAGGACTACCTGAGACCAAGGAGCTTCAGTATCGGAGCTCTCAGCCCTGATGATGTAAACTGTAACGTTTGCGAAACATCGGGAATGTGCTGAAACTCTACACGGCATCCATCCGGAAGCCATAAAGTATTGTAATATAAGATGCCTCGTTCTGAACTGGAGTTATTTTTTTGTTAACACTATCACTTACTAACACTATCGGTGGGTGGTTCCAGTAGAGCATTTTCGTCACCGGCAATAAGACGATCAATTAATTCCTGTAAAAATGATGCATGTGGCTGAACAGTCATTTAAATCTTATTCCTCATCTACAAAGGGTTTCGAATAATTCGACAAGATGTTAATAATTATACAAGTTGTCAGCATAAGCTATAGCGCGCCTAAACTGTTGCTTATACCGGCATCTTATATAATTATTGATACAGCTTCAATTGAAGAATTGAAGTTACGCTACTTACTTGTTCTTCTGGCGTACTGTCGGGGCAGTCTTCACTTCCCTCAATGTACGTGAGCCCAATCAATCCTAGAATCTTCTCATCTATGGGAGATATATCGGTGCAGTTGATCGTGTTATTGCCCGTCGCAACCTTTGCTGTAAGCTAGTTGCGGATTTTTATGAACGTTTTGCTTTTTAAATCCCTCCATGTCTATAAAAATATTAATTAGCAGGTTCTTTTTTATTGGCGAATTCTAGTAAACTCGCAAGTACTGCGTTGAAAATGTTTTTCAATTCAATTTTTTTGGTTGAATGATTTTTTGTTTCATTTTTCTGTTTAAAACTTGTATGTTCGTTTTTTTGAATGTAATTATAATTTTTCGATGTCAACCATCTTTTCAACAATTTTCCAGTTATTAATAACTCGAAAAAGTTGTCAAATACATCGAACCTGTAATAGGTTCAATGTATTTGACAACGGTTTTTGTTAAACTATTTTTGTGTTAACAATACCTACCTATAATTTAGGACACGTTTTTTTAGTGTAAAGTAATATACAAACCAAATTAATTAAAAATGCATTAAATAAAACTCATATAAGCTCATCAAAGTTTTTTTTAAGAAATCTAATAGTTATTCAAGTAATTGTTTCTTTTTATAATTTTCGACTTAAAAAAAATCAATTTTGATCAGCTATGGCATAAATCAAATGGTATTCAGAATCTCTGAATTTTTTGTGAAATACCTATTACCATGGGGGAGACACTTCCTGAATATAAAATTTTTCAAAGTAATTTTGCGAAGAACAAAAAAAATAATTAAAAAAAATAATATTTACCACTTGCCACTGAGCACTATTTTTTTGCGCGCCTTTTAATCTGTTCAATTCCTCGGTTAGTTGCTCCCATTTCACCCGCAATCCGTCCTTACCATTGATGCCGTTAAATTTTCGGGTAGCAAGACTTATTTTTTTCGATAAAATCTACCATAGCCTTAATTTGTGTTTCGGACACTCGACCTCCTCTCGATTCCTTTGTAGCTAAAACATTAAAATTTTGTTAAAGATAGGAGACTTCAGTATCAAAATTTGAGTTTATCATATAAATTACTTACTTCGGGCAAGCTCCATTATACTTCTTCACAAAAAAAGACATTGGAAGTTTTTTCTTTTTAACACAAAAAAGCGGCCAGCAGAAATTAAATGACCGGTGTACGGAAATATCTGTACACAAAGGATCCTTGGTCAATATTTGAAACAAAACACTTGAAATTGAAATTCGAACCTTACGAACCATGAACTTGGCAATATAGATATACATGTGAGGTTTTGAAATATTACTTATAGCGGTTTCCCCTAGAAAATAACTAGTATTTTAGTGGAAGTGATCTGCGGTGTTGCCACTTTTCATCTGAATTTTAACGAACCTCGGTACACGATCGTGCACCGACATTGTCGTTAAGTTGCGTGATAGGGACTTTGCACGCTTAGTCCAGTCGGAATAACCGATATTTGGACCGACTTCTAGACTAAGTAAGAGCCTACCGTGGCGCCAATTTTTTTGTAGATTTTCGAGGCCTACAGGAGCATGCACTCAAGTTTTCAGAAAAATCCGACCTGTCATATCAAAAAAATGTTTCAAACACAAAGACTTTTTGCACCATGCACATTTTATAATCGCTATGTGATTGCAACCAGGTATTTCACAGTGTGTTTTTGATTGATCGAACCCAAAATTGACAGGATTTTCGAAATAATCCAGTTTTTCTGTTACATAATTTTTAAATAATAACTTTTAAACCATGAATATTTAAAAAGATTAGTATAACGTGGAGATGACAGTTGATTATGGGTCAGCGATTGTAGTTTGATTATATTATTCCTCGAATGTAAATTTATATTAGCATCCATTAACATAACACTATTTGAAGAGTGTCGCACAAAATTTTTCCATAATCGAAATCCAAATACATCAAGCGGTTAAATTTTTCCAGTCGTACGTTTTGGGATAATCATTGTGATGATTTTTTTATCATGAGGGGTAACTTCGCGAACAACTTTGGGGCAGTGTCCACTCCAGGAATCGATCAATAATACGTTGTCACTCCCAACATTAGGAAAAAATACTTTTTCCAACCAAATTTTAAAATGATCTGTTAACATACATATAACAAATTATATATTTATATTTATATGTTAAAAAAAATTGATGCGTCCTTAACGATAATACACATCGGAAGTAAGTTTCCCAGATTTCAATGCTGTTACAATGACGTTTTCTGGTCTAAATAAAGCGTCGGAAACGACATCTTCATCATTTTTTTGCCATATGGTATCTTCAACAGCATTTGCTTCGTACTTTTTAAACGATACTTGAAAATCTAGAGTCTCTTCCTGTATCATCTCAACTCCATTGTAATCTTGCATAGAATCAATTAAATTTTTTTCAAAATTTTCCTTCATCTCTGTTTCTGCATTGTTAACAGGAGTTTGTGCAATATTCATAGCCCCAAATGTAGTTAGTAACAGTTTAATAACGTTGATATTGGATTCACTTTCATGCTGGTAAAAATGTTACACACAGCACACCGAGAGCACAGAAAAGGAAACAGAATTCGAAGCTCGCTTAAATATGTACTAGTACACAATGCGGATGGTAACCGTCTTTTAAAACAAGTATCAGAACAGAAAAATATTCATTCATCTTGCAAAACCTAATAATGGTTTTATCTAATATAACCACACTTAAGCGCTTTGAAAGGCGATGACTAATATTCGTCATGACTAATACCCCGGGTATTAGAATGCCAAAAACATCAGGTGACCATGACAACTTAATAACATTCTAATCTAGTGCAAACATCGTGATCACATCTCTACGCCTCTATTTTTTTCTTAAGATTAATAAAAATGCCCTGTAGGGACACTAATTGTAGATCAGCACAATACCTATTAGTTTACGCATAGATTACAATTTTCCCATTATCATCAGAATAGTAGTAGTGGCAGCTCCCTGCTTCCCCCCCCCCCCCCCTCCCTATTGAAGTTAATGCAAATATGCATACGTGCTTAAAACAATTAAATACGTAACGTCGATGAAGGGGAAGCAGGTTGAACAAAATAGATGGAGAAATTTAAAAATCGTGAATAAAGAGGAAAATCTAGAGGGGTTGGTTCATACTGTCAGGGTGTTGTATTAATTTTGCAACATGAGAACACGTTGATTCGGAGCTGTTGTGATATTTTGAATCCGCAAAAACATATAAAACAGGGAAAAGGCAACGGCAATAGGAAAATTCAAATAAGGGGTAGCCCACCCCGTAAAGGCTACTATTTTTCAAAAATACGAAAACATGTGAACTTTATTTTGATGTTTTTATGGAAATAGAACTCCTTCCATTCCATTATATTCACCCCTTTTTAATGGAGGGTGAGAAACAGATAAATGCAGGGGTGGTTCACCCCCTAACTTTTCTTGTTTTTCGTTCGTATGTATTGTATTTTGAAGGGTGGTTTCACCCCTTAAAACCGTTTTTCCGCCGATAAAAAAATACGTGTCTCTTAGTTTCGAATGCATTTTCACATATAGGAGTTTCAAGAAAATCGGAGGCGGACACCAAAGTAGTGTTCCTTGTAAGTTCTTTCGCGATGTTCTCGTATTTCTTATATTTTGAATCGCCGAAAAGGATTCCTTTTTCGTTTAAACGTCAAAATCGAGATCCATAGTTTAAGTATTTTGTCCTATTAATCTCGGTTGTAATAAGTAATTTGGTAAATCTTTTGTTCAAGTCGCCATGTTGGGTGTGTCATGTTCCCGAAATTTCACAGTTAGTCTTGAGACACTACAGCCGAGATCTTGTTATAAACTGTCCTTGTTATCGTTATTTAATTCGGTTATCATTATGATCAATTGTTATCGTCATGAATTTTGTTAATCATGATTTTGTTAAATTAAATTCGCACCGTTATAGCGATGTCGACAAATATGAAAGAAAAATGTAAATGTTTTTTTTTTTTGGAATTTTGTAATTAGTAATTGTGTTGCTCTCGTTCTCGTCTTCTACAAAATTGTGTTTATTCTTGAATAAATAATTTGGTGTGATCCCGAAATGTTCGAATTGTCTGTCATTTTTTATTTAATTTCTGCCATGAATCAAGCACGCCCCTCCACCATCTTGAAAGGCAATCCTAGCCGGGAAATCTTTCATTTCTCATTTTACAGTTATTTAAATAAATTTTTGTCGATAAAAGTTCATCGACTGGCGGCCAAAAATATTTGTAAAATGGAGAATAATTTGAGTCGCTTGATTTGCCGGAAAAAAGCGTCACAATATATAATATCACTCAGCCCATTTTTTATTTTCTTAGTAATTAATATTTGGATTTTTTTTATTACCATTTTTACTTAAATTTAAATTTGAAAATAATACTTTTTATTTTGTCGATCTCGATTTTACACATATGTAGACACGGACGTGCCGTGCGGCCAGTCGCTATTTCGACTGCCGTTTTCCTGTTAAAAAAATTGTTAAATTGTTTTGCCACGATTTTGACAGACCAGAATTTTTTTTCTTTACAACTAAAAAGAAATATTACGCGAAAAGAAAAACTTTTCATGCAGATATTGACTAGAAAAAACATCGAAACTGAAATTATGAATGAGTTAATTAATTATGAGTAATAAAAAATTATGGATATTAATACTGATCACAATGGAACAACAATAGAAATCATGATAGAACACCCGAGGCACAAAAGTGTTTTTGCCTCAAGTAGATTTTCTCAAGTTCGCCGAAAAAGAAAAAAGACAAATTATTCCGATCTTTTTCGACACTAAAAAATTACGATACACCTCGTTAACTTCTCCCTGTTTATATTATATATTTACGATTACCGTACAAAGTTCGTATATGTCGGGTATGATATAACGTTGATTAATTTTCCGGTTGTTGGGAATTTGATAATTTCCGGATCAAGGATTTCCGGAAGTTTGATCCCCCGACGTTCTCAGTTTTAAAACCTTCTGTTTGAATACCTCCGCCCGGGGGACTATTTCGTATTATAATTGTATATAACGAAACTTGTACTTTCGTATTATAGTATACTTACTCGTGCGTAATAATGTTCTTTGTACACGCGTTCGGAGAGAGGTATACGGGAGGGAGAGAGCAACCGCGAACGTGATAAATTGCGAGGAAACTAGTGAGGAAACAAAATGGACGTGTTTAACGTTTCGCCGTTATGTATATACTCACAGGCGTATATATATGGGGCATTCCATGCCAAATCAACCTATGGCAGACCCTTCCATTGTTTGATTTGGCTGAAAAACTTTATATGTTGTATGACCCATTGAAAGAAGCTCTCTTGATTTTTTTCAGATTTTTTTGTCCATCCACTTATGAGATATCATTTTTCGTCAAAATTCGATGTTTTTTCTTCTTCAAATGACTGTGACACTCTGAAAAATCGACCAAATCGAAATTTTTTTTTTATATAGAAAGTTTGATTTTTCACCGCACTGGTAAAAAAAAAAATACGAAAGAATGATTAATACTTGTGTTCCATATTTTTTCTCAATTTAAAGCAAAAAAACATTGGTTTTAAGATGTTTACCCTTTTTTAATTTTTTTCAAAAAATTCCCAAAAAAAACTTTGACCAGTTATATGATTTTTGAGACCAGTCTCATCGTGGGCAGATTTTTTCCTATATTTTTTTCTTATATTGAAAAAAAAATTCATTTTTCCTTCTTCAGTCAATTTGGACCATATCGAACTACTTTTTCGATATTTTGTTTCACACCAACATTTCTAATATAAAAACAGTCCTATTTGGTACGAATTGACTAAAAAAAAAATGAAAATTTTTTTGAAACTAAGAAAAGAAATATGAAAAAATATCTCTCCACGATGGGACTGGTCTCAAAAATCATTTAATTGGTCAGAGTTTTTTTTGTGAATTTGTTGAAATAAATTACAAGTGTCTGACATCCTAAATTTAACGACTTTTTGCTTAAACATTGAAAAAAAATACGGGGGACGATTTTCAATCATTATTTCGTAATTTTTTCCAAGAGTGGTGAAAGCCCAATTCGAAAAAAAAAGTTCATTTTGATCCGAATTGACTGAAAAAAGAAATGATTTTTTTTTCAAAATGAAAAAAAAGTATAATGAAAAATCTGCCCACGATGGAACTAGTCTAAAAAATCATTTAATTCGTCAAAGTTGTTTGTGAATTTTTAAAAAAAAATTGAAAAGGGTAAACATCTTAAAACCAATGTTATTTTGCTTTAAATTGAGAAAAAATGCGGAATACAAATATAAATCATTATTTCGTATTTTTTTTTCTAACAGTACGGTGAAAAACCAAACCTTTCTAAAAAAAAGTTCTATTTGGTCGATTTTTGTGAGTTACAGTCATTTGAAGAAAAAAACATCGAATTTTTTTTTGAAGAAAAAAACATCGAAAACAAAAAAAGCAGTGTGTGCCTCATCCATATAAGCGCATGGTTGAAGTGAAACTTCTATAGTAGACGCTGTCGATTATCTTTTATTCCTTTGAGGGTAAGCTAGAATGTTCGGGGGCTTCCCCGAGAATCGTCGATATAGAAGATTTCAGACTGGTTTCTAACCTTCAAGCTGACGTCCGCGATTTTACATCTCTCATATTCTCATTTCTTTCTCACCACCTCCCCGTTCTCTCTCTGCGTCTTTTTTCTCTCTCACACGCGCTACTAGCCAGGATGACTTGCACACATGCGCCACTCATACCCTGAAAATTTTGGACCCAGACCGTCGCTATACAAGTTTCACTTAAAAAATCTGAAAAAAAAAAAAAAAAAAAAAAAAAAACAAGAGAGCTTCTTTCAATGAGTCATACAACATATAAAATTTTCAGCCAAATCAAAGAATGGAAGGGTCTGACGTGGGTCGATTTGGCGTGGAATACCCCATATGCAATGGTTTTTTCGAAAGCGCACGTATCAGCATGGATAACGGACGTCTACTGTATACGTCACGGCTCGTATAACTTGGCGTAACCCTGCGAAATAAAGAAGGAACGAGATAGCTAAAAGTTTGCCACTGAAACGAGACGAATGAAGAAAATTCTGACAGGGGAAAGAAAAAGAGAGAAATTCGAAAGTTACGAATATATGTATATAGGAGGAATGAAATTACCATAAATTTAATTTGGTGGTCTTTTTGGTCCTAATGAATAGCTAATAAAAAAAAAGTCCTGAATAATTCAATTAATAAAAAATCTTCGATCGTTGCACGAAGGTAAATTTGATCGATTCACGATCGAAGAATTTCGTTTTTTGTCGAACAAGGACGAGGGGGGAAGGGGAAATAAAATCGATATTCAATTAACGCAAACACCCGCCGCGCGGTGAGAAACAGGGTCGAGAGACTTCCGGTATCTGCGGAAACGTTCGAGAAGCGACGGAGGGCAGGGGCGAAATTTGCCGAGGAAGCGGAAAGAGAATCGAGAGTATAGAGTAGCGACAAGTACGACGACTATGGAGCCAATTAGGGGAGACTATAGGAAGTCAGCCACGCTCCATACGCGGTTTCCCGGTTTCTTATCATATCCCCATTTGCATATATACTACGATTTCTTGGCCGATAAATGCTCCATACGTCCCTGATACGAATATCAATTCTAAATAAATAGGAATTTATGATCGTTGTGTACAAAAACATTTAATTATTATTTTAATGTGGAGAAAAAATGGCTGAGTCTCGATGAGTAACGATAAATTATTTCACAGGGTGCAAAAGCAGTCTCGGTATTATACGCAAAGACCTCCGACGGTTATGGCCCGTTTATTAACGGGAAAGATTTTTAATAACTACAATGCCATACAATTTATTATACTCGAGGTCATTTACTGGAAGTTGGTAAAAAAAGAAATAAAAAAGAAAAAAACAGATAAAAAGTGTAAAAAAAAAAGAAGGGAAGAGAGCGCGAAGATTAAGGAGGAAGGAAGCGAAAGAGCGCTGAGAAAAATTACGAGAGATCGTATATTTTCATCGGTCGAAAGAATTCGCTGCGCAGTTTTTCTATTTCGTATCCTCGAGCAGGTCGAGAATTGCGATTTTTATGTAATTAACGCGATCGTTAGCAATCGGAAAGAAAAGGAATGTGTGTTATCGTTATGTTTTTTGTATACGAAGTATACATCCGGAAACGGCAATTCGCGAGGCCCAAAATTTAAGGTTGGGTTATTTAGTTTAACATTCTAGCGGGGGGATAGTGTTGGGAGCAGTCCTCGGAAATTTTTTTCTGCTTTGCATCGTTCAAGAAATATATCAAATCAAAAGTGACAGCGAATCCGGTGCATCGGCGAGGGAAAGCGTGGAAGCGCTGACGCGCCTACGCCAGCCACTCCCACTCGCACTCGTTGCATCCCCTGCATCGTTGCACCCGATTGGCCTTTACTATTATTATTAATTAATATTTCGCGAACGGAGCGCGTCCAAGAGAAGATTGACCAAAGATTTTTCTTTCGTCGTAATTTTACGATTCAACCATCTATATTCTCGCGGAGTTTATGGCACTCCCTACTTATATATACAAAACGTACGATTTTTGAAAAAAATTTATACCGCAACTTTCAAAACACTCTCATGGGTACAGTATAAAAAGATACATATGCGTGTACCAAATGAGCGTTCGGTAGTTACGGAGCGGTGCATATCCGATTACCGATTCGAGCCAACGATACGCGCTTAGACACACGACAGAGCGAAAAGTCACGCGATTACAACTACACATGTGTATATATTATATATACGTTGATATTTAGATTAGCGCCGTTAGCCGATTATAATACGCCTACGCCTCGTTGTCGTCACGAGAAACACACACGCACGCAGAGATCCATATAAAGAAAGGAACAGGAGGTCTCTAATTATAACGGTGCAATTTAATAATAATGATTCGTACACATGAAACAGTTGTTACCATTTTATTCCGCGTTTGGGCCCGGATCATCCACTCCCGACAAATGTATGTTTTTTTTCGCACACATCGCAATCACGATTCAATCATGTTTATATTTCATTGAGAAGTACTTAAATTTCCTATAATTAAAAAAATTAGCCAATTTTGTGAGTGTTCGTAAATTGTGCACTTGATTATGAATTTTTCTTCTTCTATATCGACTTTGACCTTTGTAGTCGACAAGCGACATCGACAATCGCTAATTGTTTTTTCCGTACCTCCTCCCCCGAGGTCTTCCTTTTGTGTCTCTAGGGCCGTCTCATTAATTTAGCAACCGTTTTCAAAGTCGTTTCGTTGACCCCCTCGAGAAAGAGAGTACGGGCTGTATTAGAGACAGAGGAAAAACGAGACAAAACTCGTTTTGTCTCCTTTAAATTTTTTCCCCCTCTCCGTGTAGAATACGCCACGATAAATGGAGTAGCTATTATCTCGTGGCGATCAGAAATGTGTACTGTTTTTCATCGCACGAATTCTCACGGGGTGTACGTCGAAAAAGTTACGTCGCAAATATTAAAAGGGCTGATAAGATCGTGCTATTCCGAAGGGTTGATGAGATATTAATTAAATAATGACAGCCAACACCGGGCGCCCTGAACGAAGTGCATCGGGCAAAATCATCCGAATGATCTTTTTGTTCTCTCCAAAGCAATGAAACAGTAATTTTTCAATAAATTAATGATATTACGTAATCGATTGACTCACCTCAAGATTCTAGATGGGATTCTCCTCAAAGGGAATCGAGCGCGGCGGGAGGGATAACAGGTTTTCTCGAATCGGTAACTTCGAGCAATGTTTGTGCTCTTCAGATGCAACGACTCGACAAATTTTTGTCCCTCGTTTTTGGCGATACCTTCAATATCTTATGCCGTTCTGTTTTGAACATACGGGGAAAAATTTACGACATAAAAAATATGAGAGGAAAAATGAATTTTTCAGAAACAATAAGTTATTACGTTCTATATGGCTAGTATTCATAGCCCCCCCTCCACGCCAATTTGCCTTTACGAAAGCACGCAAGTAATGCTTAAGCACCGACTATGAATACGGCTGTATGTACTTTTTTGTATTTTTATTTTTTTTTAATGACTATTCGTTGGACTTCGGAAAGATGAAAATTTTCGCCATATATTCCAATCACTTACAAATTTTTCGTCAACTACCGCATCAATCTACTCGCCAATAGTGTCGGGATTCATCGGGAAACGTTAATTCGTTCCTTCGCCATAAATTATTATTTTGTTGAAAGAGCGAATAACCGTTTTTGTTTCACCGGAGAAGAGAGCATGGAGCGGGGGCGGGATTTTCACTGTGTACCAACAATGGCAAGACCCGGCGAACACGTTTTGTGTTGTTGTCTTGATCGATAAAACAGATTTCCGGCAACAACCTCGTGTTATTTTGTTTATTCGGATGAAACCTCTTCAAGACAATTCGCGCGAATAAAACTTCTCGGAGCACAATCTACTAATTGAAAACAATTCAATCATTTTTTTCTTTCACCTTTTTTAATCATATTATTTTTCATTTTTATTCTTCAATTTTTTTCTCAATTACACTATTCTTTTGAGTTATCACATGGCGCACGAAACTAGGATAGGATGATTCACGCCCAAATCGGGCAAAACGAGCACGCACGTGTGTGCGCACAAAACGTTCACAGGGTAAAATAACAGTCGAGGTCTGAGGCAAAATGATAATTTGTTTTTTTTTTTTTCGTGCGAAAACAACTCTTCTTTCCCTCCGTGTTCTACGAATATTCACGCGGGAGAACTTGCGAACGGACGGTGGAATATCGTGTGTTTAATTAAATAAATTCGGGACTTTTTTCGCGACGAGAGAGCGAATCTCGAGGACATTTTGAGAGATGGAGGAGAAAAGAGCGTGCGAACATCGCAGCTGGAGCGTCAGTGCTGCTGCACCGTGCCATCATCCGCACCGCATATTATTCGCGTATATATATAATCATAATAACATATATATAGAAATGTATATCGATTTTTCAACTCATGCGAACTTGAAGGCGCTCTATCAGTTGTGTAAGTGCGAGAGAGATAACTAAAAAGTAGATACACGGTTTTCTCGGACACGCTTGATATTTTGAAAAAAAGAAAAGTCACCTTATTCTCTGATAAAAGGAGAATAACGTGTAACTTTTTTATTATTATTGAAATATCAAACCTCTCCGAAAAAAACGTGCAATAGAATTTTTACCGACCGTACGGCTGATAGATCACACCCTTAAGAGGATGGATCAGTAACCTAACCTCACCTCGAATTTTCGAAATTGAATTTCTTCGACACGGTTTGACCGAATACAAAAAAGCTCTGTCGCGGCGGACGCGGAACGATAGCAAAAATCCGCTGACAGGGCCTTTTTGTAATCGGTCAAACCGATGAAGAATTTCATTTTCGAAATTTGCAGTTATCTCTCTCGCACTCACGGTGGCGAGATACCGACTGACCCATACTCTTAAGGCTAGCAGTTATACCGACTGAGCCGCCATGAGTGCGAGAGAGATAGCTGCAATTTTTGAAAGTGAAATTCTTCGACACGGTTTGACCGATTATAAAAAGGCCCAGTCAGTCCATTTTTGCCATCGTCCTGCGTGGGCTGACAGAGCTTTTTTGTAATCGGTCAAACCGTATCGAAGAATTTAAACTGCGAAAATTCAAGCTGAGGTTAGGTGACTGACCTATCCCCTTAAATACATTTTTTTCTATTTTCCGATGCATATAGCGTTGTAAAGTCGTTCCTCGTGACTTTGAATAACTCTTTGAAATATCGGTCTGAAAACGTGCAGATCTCTATTTAAATGTGATTTTTCGTGTTAAGTCGTCAGTATATATGTATATTCGTTAGCACGGACAAAAGTTCGGTCAAAACCCTTGAAATGCCTACAGTGTTTCCCAAAAACCGCATTGTGGCGGGCGATCTCGCCACCTTTTCACCACCGCCGTCACCGAAAATACCGACGGAGCAAGAGGCAAAACTAGACGTCAGCGCCAAGCGACAACGTCGGAAAGCAAGATTCAAAACCTAAGAGAGGTTTACAAGACCGATGATAGATTCTATCAGGGAGCAGCTACATATCTAGCGTCCCGCCCAAAACCCGTATACCGCGTATTGAATACTAAAACGTATTTTTTCTCAAGTGACATTAGATATAATAAAGTTAAAGTGCATTTATTATTCGTATAATAGTGTATCTCGACTTCTTTACCATTACCTCGCCCAAAAGTTCCACAGCATTTGAAGCGATTGTCGGTAAAAAGAGAACTCTTCTTACCGACATTACACTGACTTCAAGAACCATAGAGAGTATATGGAAGGAGCAGGGAGACTAGAGTAAAGGAGTGGACACAGCGTGCTTTAGAAATGTACACGAAATCCCATCCTGAAGCGGCGGCGCTGTATCGGTACAGATCCTATTAGATCAGACATACTGTTACTACTTATTTCCTAACCTCGATTTTTCAAAATACGTGCAGTGTCTAGTTTACGTCAGGGAGTTTACGTGTACAAACATTTTTTTTTATTAATGTACTGAGCTTCGATCTTGGAAGGAAATGAAATGTGAACATTTGATATTGTTTTATTCTACCAGACCCATCAGTACAATTTTTGTTTTTTTTTTTTATTATTGATTTTGTAAATACTGGAAACAAAGTTATGTTTATCTGGCTCAATGGCACATCTCCGTTTTTATGTCGTAAATACTGATGACATTAAAATTTTTTTATTCAGCATGAAATCGACGCGGGTATCACAGAAAACACCACATGAAAAAATCTGCCAACCTTGAAAGGTGGTCGGAATTCCGGATCAATGCATGTGTTAAAGAGAGTGAATGTTGGTATGAATGTGTGAGGAGAGTGCCTAACTTCCGCCTAGATGGCGTGCGACAGCGAGCGCGGCAAAAGGGGGTTTACGCAGTTAGATCCGCCATGTTGTGTCGTGTGCAGTGTTGCCAATCTATTACAATTGTAATAGATCTATTACTTTTTTGTATGATTTAGTACGCTATTACGCCGCTGGCAGATCTATTACGTTTTTCGAGAAGTAGATAGTAGTAGTCACTGTGTGCTTTCATTTTCTGCCGCGTACGTCACGCGGCATTCGTCTTACAAAAATCGTTCAATATTTATTTGTATTTGTTTCTTTATTTGTATGGGTTCACCCATACAGCATAAAGTCTTATAAGTATGAAACATCTGAATGTTCCGGAATAAAGGATTACATTGTTGTTACATATTAAGAAAAATTTTAAACTACAGTTTTCTACTCCACAAAACTCTATTATATCAAGCGGCCCTGATGAGCGTGTACCATTTTCCATGAATAGTACTTCCAATAGGTCCGTATCAGAATGGGTCAGTACAAAGCTCTCGCTCTGAGGTACAGGGTTCAAATCCCACCAATGTAGTCTTTTTTTCAATAAAATAACGAAAAGGATTCACTAATAATAAGCTAATAATTAATTCTCTTTTATTATTAACGCAAATAATTATTATCAACTAATTATTATTATTATTAAGGCAAGGTGAAAGACGTTTAAGAAAATGTGAAAACGCTCGGTCGGTAAAAATCCCGTAACCAACTTTTCTCCTACACAGATTATATTTCGAGCAAATAACGAGGACCACTCTGTTCGTTTTTCAACAAAGCGGGAGGTGGTTCTTGTTATTTGCTCAAAATATAATCTGTGTAGGAGAAAAGTTGGTTACGGGATTTTTACCGACCGAGCGTTTGCCACATTTTCTTGAACATCTTTCACCTTGCCTTAATAATAATAATTAGTTGATAATAATTATTTGCGTTAATAATAAAGAAAATTAATTATACGCATATTATTATTGAATCCTTTTCGTTATTTTATTTAAAAAAAGACTACATTGGTGGGATCTGGAACCCTGTACCTCCGGAGTAAGAGCTATATGTACTGATCCATTCTACTACGGACCTAATAGAAATATCATCAGTGGAAAATGGTACACATTCATTAGGGCCGCTTGATATAATGGAGTTTTGTGGAGTAGAAAATTGTAGTTTAAAATTTTTCTTAATATTTAAGAACAATAAATCTCTTTATTCGGGAAAATTCCAATGTTTTATACTTATACTTTAACCAAAAAGTAAATTTAAAAAAGTCGCATAGCATATTTATGTATCAGTGAGATATTTTCATATATATGATTTATATATAATGAATATGAAACCACAAATTAATATATATCAATATATAGCAAGTTCCTTTAATAAAAAAACAAATATAACATGTATATATGTAAAACACGTATATGTTAAGTTTTTTTTTCAATAAAAACATTTCTAACAGATCTAGTGACTGTCGTTTCCATTTTGTGACCTTTTCATCCTGGGCTGGTGACTCGCCCGGATTCTCAGTTGGCAACGCTGCACGCGGCTAAAAGAGCGTTCAGCAGCGCTGCTTTAGCGCGAAATTACGTGGTCGTGTGGCCAATCACCGACTTTCCGACCTACCTGTACCTCCGCCAACCGCTTTTAGGTACCATACTCGTGTTCGTGATTGGCGTTCTGTGATCACGTGATCAGAATTTTATGAAAAATACCGAGGATAGCCGTTGAGCAAAAAAAAAAGATAATTCGAGTTGGAATTATACAAACGTATAAAGATGAAACGGTATGTAAGATTTTTCGTACTTCTTTTATAATAAAAATAGATCACAATGAATGACCTGATAAAAGTTAAATGGAAAATAAAATGTCCATTAGCAGAATATGTATTCGAGGTTATGATTCCTTTTCCATGCGAAAATAGGATCTTGTCGCGTTCTAACCCTCCGTCACACGTGCCAAAAAAACTGTAAATTTTATAATCAACTTTAGAAGCTTTTATCACACCGTGAGTTAAATCGCATGTGTATACGTTCTGCGAAACACCATAGAAATGTTCATAAAAATTCTATAAATGTATCATTTATCATTTTTTGGTTATTAATAAAAAAAGAAAAAAATGGCATTGTGCTCATGACGCGTGTAACGGAGGGCTAATGTATCTAAGTAATCTGCTTGAGCTGCGGACTTGCATTGATATGTCATTATTTTACAGATTTATTTTTTATTACAGATTTCTTGTTATTCAATCGAGAGTAAATGATTCGGATATTTCTGATTCTTCAGAGATTGAAAGGGCTGGCCCTTCCAGTACGTCATCGTCAACTAACCCGTTATCCGTTGTTTCACAAAAAAAGTATGTATGACTTAATGATATAAATATTCATATATATATATATATATATATATATATATATATATATTGTAACGTTGTACAAAAAAATCCATGCTCACCTGTTTACAGCGCTCGTCTTCCTCAAAAGTTGAGAGACCGATATTATTATTATAAGGGATCCTGAACGTTGTTATAATTTATCCTACGTAGCCCTCAGAATTGTATTATTTGTTTTATTCTCTTTTAATATTTTTAATATAAAAAATCATCCCAGGTGAACGCCCTCCTTAAAATATATGGCAGATATGTAAACGAAGACGGTTCTTGTTTGCTATAGCAATTCCAAGAAATAAGAATTTAAAATTTACACAAAGAAAACATAAGAATAGAATCTAATAAATTTAAAAACGAATATATCATTACTACGCGATCTTTTTTATTTCTGTAAAAATCCTTCTGTTTCAATCGAAAACTTAAAGACCATGATTTTCATAGGTATGCCAAAAAAAATTCGGAAAGCAACGATCCGATAAGTGAGGACTCTGGTTCAGATCGCGAAGATGAACCTTCGAAAAAGCGACGTAAATCGTACCATCAAAGGTTTAAAGATGGCTGGCAAAATAACTTTCCATGGTTAGAGAAAAAGTCGGACAAATCATTTTGTGCAGCATGTCAAAAGACAATCAATGGTGGTATCACACATCTGAAACGACATGAGGCTACTGATTTTCATAAAGAAAATATGAAAAAGAGTGAAAAAATGATCAAGATTAACGAACATTTCAACAACAAACATCAACAACAGGAGAAGCTTGTAAAATTAGCTGAATTGAAGCTCACGATGTTCCTGCACGAACACAATTTACCCTTTCTCCTGATGGACCATTTGCCAAAGCTGATTGCGTCTGTATGCCCAGATTCGAAAGTAGCAAGAGCCATCAAATGCTGCAGAACAAAAGCAACGAACTTGACGAAAGACATTATCGCCAAGGAACAGTTGTCAGACATTTCACAAAAACTGAGAGACAATGTATTTTCAATAATAATTGACGAGACAACAGATATCAACACGGAAAAATCACTAGCTATCGTTGCACGATTCTACGATAGTGGCGAATGCAAGGATCGATTTTTAGGGCTGATAAAAGTTCAATCCTGCACTGCGAATGATATTTTCAACGCAATCTGCGACTATTTCAAAGAAAATAACATTCCGGTAACAAACATGATTGGTTTGGCTGCTGATAACGCATCCGTGATGATGGGCAATATTAACGGAGTACAAGCTCGTTTCAAAGAAATAGTACCACACCTGTTCGTACTTGGATGCGTCTGTCATTCCTGTCATCTGTGTTCATCAGCTGCAGCAAAAAAGTTGCCAAGAAGTCTAGAAGATTTGATACGAGCAATCTATTCTTACTTCTCTCACAGCAGCAATAGATCTGGAAGATTGCAGGAGTTCCAGACGTTCGTTGAATTGAAACCTCGCAAACTATTGCACCCGAGTGCTACACGGTGGTTGTCTCTTCAAGTAAGTGTGTCTTGTCAGTTGTGTTAGTGTGTGCTTAATTTTTCATTTGATTAACTACATGGTGAACGGAGAGAAATAAAATTGAAAAATTACCATACAGTAATAGAAACGGGGGACAACCTTGAACTTTCCAGATTATTACTAAATAAAATGTAAACTTTCATAAATATGAAATAAAATTTCCTATTTTATACAAGAGATTTTATTTTATCTTTCCGTGAACTTATATGTTTACTTTTTTACTTTCTTAATCTCAAGTTTTGTGTACAACTATTGATGTTAGCATTTTTATTTCAATGCAGGCTGCTGTAGATCGGGTGTTAGAGAATTGGGAAGCCTTGATCCTTTTTTTCACTCACGAATGCTTTGAAGATGACTTGTCTGCAACGCAAGCGATTCTTAATCAATTAAAAAACCCCATATTCAAAGTGTATTATATGTTTCTTTCTTATATTCTCGACAATGTCAATCGACTTAATAGAGAGTTTCAAGCGGAGAAACCGCAACTACATCTTCTTCTTAAGAGAGTTTCAGATTTGTTTCGAAACATTTTGAAAAACTACATAAAAAAAGATTATCTGGACCGTGTTTCAATTAAAAAAATTGAAGTAGCTAATCCACGAAATTTTATTCCATTGGAAAAAATATACTTTGGAGCAAAAGCCGAAATTTTGATGTCCAATGAAAATATCGATCGAAACGAACTTCATAACTTCAGAGTACATGCTTTGGCTTTTTACGTAATGCTCACGGAACAAATAAAAAAAAGATTCGACTTTGATGATCCGGTTCTATCTTTTGTGAGCTATTTCAACCCGTCCACAGTGCTATCCGGAGAGATCAGCAGTATTGCCACTCAAGCACTCAAGTTTTTTCCACATCTCGTGGACGATATAGAAAAACTCAATAACGAGTGGCGACTTTTGTCCGATTCGCAAGAAATGAAAGTCCAAAAAAATCTTTCGCTTGAAGATTTTTGGACAAATGTTTTCAAGTTGAATTCTCAACTGAACGTTCCAATGTTCTCGAATCTGACTAAATTGGTTAAAGGGATACTCTGTTTGCCACACTCTTCGGCGGCAGCTGAAAGAATTTTTTCCCAGCTTAATCTTATAAAAAATAAAACACGAAATCGCTTACATGTTGACACGTGCGAAAGCATTTTGCATGCTAAAGAGTCATTGAGCAGTAATTTGTGCTACACATGGGAGCCTCAACCTTCGTTGCTATCAAAAGTAAAATAATCTTTCACGTTCTTTCCAGCTTTATTTTATACAAATAATTATCATTTTATTATAGAATTTAGCAGCAGAAACCAAATCATCATTGTGATAATGTATGTAAAAAAAGAAATAATAAAAGCCATCGGTTATTATAACTTGTTATTTATTATTTGAAAATTCGATTTAAAAACCACACAATATATATATATATACATATACATATATACATACATATACGTATATATATACATATATGTGAGTAATTCCATGCGCCTTTCCCCGTTTCCTCATTTGTTACGTTTTAGTACGTTTTCTTGCCGCCGTCTAGTACGGGATGAAATCTTCGAGTGGCAACACTGGTCGTGTGTCGACCGGAGTCAGTCTGCCACGAGGCTACGAAGAGACTGGATGCGGTGTTTCGCGAAACGTGCGCATAAGCATTCTATTCAGAAGTGCAACTGGGTGCAATACCATATCGCAGCCCGTAAACAAATCAGTGTGGCTTTCAGCTGTATGCGTGTGTCGGTGAACACTGTGGAAACTGTTTCCTGTATTAACACCGCCAAAAGGCGTACGTGTGATTAAGCTATGTGCATTCCCTCTGTGTGCGAGTGAGTCGAGTGAGAGCGTGCCGTTATTTAGAGCTTATAAGTGCTCAATTATCTTCTTTGTTTGCCCATATGGCTTTGACCCTTTTCTTTCTTTCATTTTCGGTTATCATAACTGCTATAAATAAAAGCAGTCTGTATTTTCATTATTATCGATGTGTCTCAGTTTATTTCAAAACCCGAATACATCCCAATCCATTACTATAACAAGAACATGCAAAAGTAAGAGAGAGAGGAGGAAAGAACTACAAAAAAAACCTTAGCACATGTAACAATCTGAGATTGTCAACACAAAATGTGGTTTGCAAAATTTAACCGCATATGAGACGAAACCACGCACTGAAGACAATAAATAGTCTTTTTAACCTCCAATATCCTGTCCAATATACTGGGATTTGGGTTAGAGGCTTTTTTTCTATTGCGCAAGCGCGAAACGGTCACTTTCACCGTGTGGACTAATTTTATTACTACACGTGTAGGATCTGTACACCTGGTGGCACAGCTAAGAACTAATTCAAGACGGGATTTTGAGGACGCCGTTACTACTTATTTTCCTATGCTGTCTCCACTCCTCTCTAGTCTCCCTGAGGAGCATCATCTCCAATCTCCGTGCTTTGGAGGTGTTCGAAAAAAAGGCCGAAATAGGTGGCGCTGCTGTCGCTTGTGCTCATGATACTATATATATAAATGCGCATATACGATGCGCGGTGTATATACAGCTGATCGAAAGTGTGTTCCTAACCTTACATTGGGTACGTTCGGCTTGCACTCTCACAGCGTTCAAAGCGTTTGAAGCGTTGAAAGCGTTTGTGCGCGTTCGACTTGGGCGAACATGGCGGTAAACGCAACCGTCTCAACGCTCGTGAGCGTTTACGGTGCCATGTCGAACGCACTTTCAGCGCTTACAGCGCTGAAAGCGTGCAAGCCGAACGTACCCATTATTTGTCGAAAGATTTAACAAGGAGGCGAGTAAAGTCTGAGCAACGGAGATGTGAAGGAATCCTTGTGAGGTTTTAGAAGTGCCATAAAATCTTGCTAGATATTCTTCTACTCGTAGCGTACACTAACGAACCAGTTTTGAAAACAATGCAATCACAACTTAAATACTTAAGGATGTATGCCCAAAATATACAATTTAAGTTTGACCTTCAAATTTAAAGTATGTTGTAGAGTGAACGATGCTGCGTCGATTAGAAAAAAAATAATTAGACTTCACCGTATAGTTATTACGTAAATTATTTTTTTCAGTCCCATTAAAACGCATGTTAATCGTAGCGGAAGTAGCCTAATTGGAAAGAAAATAAGAAAATAAAGCCCGTGATATCTAAGCGTACAGATTAAAAAAATATATTACTAGACGCTTTATTTTTTTTTACTATTTAAAGAAAAAAAAACCCCCGATGTCACTGTCGTATTTGTTCAAAAATCTCAAAAAAAAGTAGAGTCGTTTGGGTCATGTGCGAAAACTGCTACTACAGCCGCCACGTTAAATGCGCGAAACATGGAAATATGGCAACGTTGCACGCGCGGGCAGTACGAACCGAGTGTACAGTAGTAGTGAGAGAAAATAAATACAAGCGTGATCTAATCATGAAATGTCAATGCAAATATATAATGCAAGATAAACATGAGCTATATAAATAAATTAACCAAAGTATAATTTTTTTTCGGTGTTGTTCGAACGTCTTCGTTTCTCGACACTCTTCGCAACACTCTCAAGCCACTGTTTCCTTTTTTGTGTGGTAAATTTGCCTTTTTTGTCTCTGAGCACAACACGAGAATTGTCACTCATTTTCCTCACTCACATTATACACGAAAAAAAAGAAATTAAACAATGTATTAGATTAGGAAACTAGCTGTCAAACGACACACTTTCCGGCAGTGTTGCCAAATTTTCTCTATATATAAATGGAATTTTTTGATTGGTTGATAGAACGGACATTAACTCCAGTAAAAAAATAGTCAAATGAAGAATTAATTTTTCTTATAGTTAATAACTGTAACTTTCATCGGGTTGATTTGTTATGTATAATTAATATTAATTAATAAAAAACATATTTATGATTGATATCTTATATAATGATCTGTTTGAAAAAACAAATAGATGTACTGCGGATTTGACTGGGCATATATCCTTAAAGTAAATTTTGCTTCATCAATGTTTTCTTCATTGAATTGTACGAAGGAGCGAAAATTTCATATAACTGAAAGACACTAATTGTTGAGTAATTATTGTTTATTTTTAAAAGGGAAGAGGTAATTTTTTTTATTTAATTTTTTTTAATAAACTGCGAAAATGTGGGAATCGATCTCGAGAACTTCAGCTTTAGAGCTAAAAATTTCGCTCCGGCGCTACAACGCCATATTAAAGGTTAAATAATGAAAATTATATTTTAATTGTGAATTGGCGCTTACTATTTAGACTGATTTGGTTGGAAAATAATTAATGTAAATATTAAATCCTCTTGTTTGGCTCTTAAATATTACGTTATAAATCATTTTCTTATTTCAATGAAAAAATAAAAAAATAAAACAAAGTAGGTCTTAAACCCTTGATCCCATGCCGTGTCTCGTACGAGCACACCGCAATCGCCGGTGGTGACGTTACGGTGCGATTGCCACGCCACGAAGCGGCCATTTGTGTCACAGAAAACTTGTCTTCAAGCCATCCATAAGAACTGGGCTTTTATGTACGTCTGAGTTCTTTGGTACAGCGGCAGACTCATCAGTAGGGTAGGGTGGAGATTCGCCGAAGAAACAACTTCAGGCCGTACGAAAGTAACTAGGGCTCAAGAACCCAGCCTAACGTGAGAGAATGCTTATAGATGCGGAGTACAGATGCCGCAACGGTTATTTTCGTCGATAATTCGACGTTTACACATTTGGTGACAGTGGTTCTCAACTAAATTGAGATACCCGAATACGAGACTTGTTTTTAATGTAAGCGACGGAGAGACTATAAGGAAGGAGTGTCATCTCCGTGCTTTGTAAACGTCCGTAAAAAAGGCTGAAATAGGCGGCGTTGCTGTCGCATGTGCATATAAATGCGCATATACGATGCGCGGTGTATGTACAGCTCAGGGAGACTAGAGAGACGGAGTGGACGCAGCGTGCTTTAGAAATGTACACGAAATTCCAGCCTGAACGGGCGGCGCTGTGATTGGAAAGATCATAGCTATATGCATATTGAGATCAGACATCCTGCTGTTACTACTTATTTCCTAACCTCAATTTGTCAAAATTCGCGCAGTGATAATGTTTACGTTTGTAAAACTTTTCTTTTCTTATTAATGTGTAGTGATAATGAATTTATCATGTTCAGTAAAACTATTTTATTAAATTTAGTTGAATAAAAATCAGTGTACACATTAAGAATCTGTGTATTATACTTTTTTTCATAAAATGAATCTAGCGAAACTCACGAGATTATTTTTCCATCATAAAAACAAAGTTTTGACAATTTTTGAAAATAATGATTGACTATTTGACTATTTGACTATTTGAATTTGTTCAGTCGTGAGTGAAATAAAAATGTATATTGCTGAATCGTGGAAGAATGCTTCGATGTTCGAAATAAATTAAACCTATGGAGGTTTGACTGTGTTTTATTCTGCCACACCCGTCAATGCTAATTTTTTTTCAAACTAACTGACTTGATATCAATAATTGTAATTGGAAGAAACAAAACAAATCGTAAAATTAGAAATAGTGCTGTAGATCCAAACAGTCCACAACTCGTTCTTAAAAAATAAAGAACAATATGAACGACTGTGAGGAAATTGAGAATAAAACTGAAAAATAAATTGAGCAATGTAATATTTTTTTTTCCTTAAGTTTTTTTTTATATGAACAAAATGAAGTTACGCACGTCTGTGGACAGATGTACTTAACGATCATTAGCAAAAGGATTTTGCCAGAATCGCTTCTCTCCATGAACGATTTTGACATTGTTTTCTCAACCAAATAGAAGTAAAACCCAAAGAGAAATCTTCGCTCTACTAAAGTCTCATTTCTTAGGCACTATATAGTCCAAATCATTATAACCGGATGAAAGTTCGGTCATGCGTCTCATCCTCATCATTAAGATGTAAATCGGCGAGAATTTAGGAAAGACCCTCATCAACAAGCTCGGCTTGTAACTATTTTATGGACAATAAATAAACATTTATTCATTTGATATGTCAAAATATTTTTATTTCACTTTACCCAAATGATTTATGAATTTTAGAATTACAGTGGCTGTAAAAAATTGATCAACAATCATATATGTAGGAAAAATCATGTTCCATATAAATTTAAATGGCATTGAAAAGCATCGCACAGAAAATATGCAATACCGGTACCAGAAAAAAGTGTCTCATTAACCTCCAATACGCTATCATTTTGGTACGAAACTTTCCTTTTGTACTTCGCAAGTGCGGAAGAACGGTCATCGACTAATTTTATTACTATAGTGACGATCTTTCCGACCCATGCGATATTGGTGGCAGAGCGGAGAACTAATTCAGGACGGGATTTTGAGGACGCCGTTACACTACTTATTTTCCTATGCTGTGTTCACTCCTTCTCTCTAGTCTCCCTGATGCAGCTTATCGAAAGTATGTTCTTAACCTTATACATTATTTTTTGAGAAATTTAACAAGGAGGCGAGTAAAGTCTGAGCAACGAAGATGCGGAGGAATCCCTGTGAGGTTTTAGAAGTGCCATAACATCTTGCTAGATATTCTACTCGTAGTGTACATTAACCAATCAGTTTTGAAAACAATGCAATCACAACTTATATATCGAAAGTATGTTCTTAACCTTATACATTATTTTTTGAGAAATTTAACAAGGAGGCGAGTAAAGTCTGAGCAACGAAGATGCGGAGGAATCCCTGTGAGGTTTTAGAAGTGCCATAAAATCTTGCTAGATATTCTACTCGTAGTGTACATTAACCAATCAGTTTTGAAAACAATGCAATCACAACTTAAATACTTAAAGTAATTTATGCTTCAGAATCACTCAGTAGTCTAGGTGACAGCGTGTATCTCGCACGTGCATGGTGCTGAGATCAAATTCTCCACGACCGAGTTCTTTTCTCTTTTTTTATGCGGAATACTCCGCAATTAGTAGCCAAATTCAATAATAATATAATCATGAACAAAAGTTAGTCCCACGCTAAATTTTTTTATGAAAATGAAAATAAAGAAACGAGGAAACGATGAATAGATGCGAGTTTTTATTTAATAAAACTGCCTTTGTCGCAAACAATTTGGCTCGAAATCGCGAATGATTTATATGCACAATTCGATGTGTTTATACATGTCTGTTAAAATACGTAAGGCGCCATAATGGCCGGTACATTTTGTCAACTGACTATTACTATATTTATCAAGCACTTTCAGCGAGGGCGCCGCCGTGGTGGAATGTTGAACTACCTATTTTTCACATTTTCACGGACGTTTTTCGGCCATTTCTCCTATGGAGATGATACTCCTTCCCTATAGTCTCCCTGGTAAGAGACGTTATTCCTTCGCAAATTATCATTTCGGGGGGCTTGTTCTTAATTTTTATTATTAAAAGCGTTATACATAGCAATAATTTGGAGCGATTAGCTTACTATGACAATAATTAATAAATATTAATAAGTAAATGAACAGAATAAGAAAAAATGGAGCTATAATTAAGAATAATAATAATCATTGTTACTATTATTCAATATCAATAATTAATAATTGTTGTTATAAATGTTTTATTTCTTTATTTATTATATTTAATACTATATTTTGTTCCTGCGTATGACGGAACAAATGAGGAGAAGGGGAAGGGTGCACGGAATACTGAAGTATTTTTTTTTTTTTATTGTGTTTGCCATTGCCCAGGGTTCTCCCCTTTTTAGCTTGCCCTCCCCCCCCCCCCTTTCCAAAGACACCCCCCTGTGCGGCTGCAGCCGACTTATCCCCAACTGTATCGCATTTGCCGAGGGCGAAGGGAAACTGCAGAAAACCTTGCCGATACAGCCGGTACCTACCTAATCTCCCCGGGTAGCAATGCAAGCATGCTCAAGCACAGCTACCATAGGCGCTTAAGGGGATGGGTCAATCACCTAACCTCACCTCGAATTTTCGAAGTTGAAATTCTTCGATACGGTTTGACCGATTACAAAAAAGCTCTGTCAGCCCATGCAGGACGATAGCAAAAATGGGCTGACAGGGCCTTTTTGTAATCGGTCAAACCGTGTCGAAGAATTTCACTTTCGAAATTTGCAGCTATCTCTCTTGCACTCATGGCGGCTCAGTCGGTATGACTCCTAGCCTTAAGAAAGGTACCTCCTCAGCTGTAATGCAATGAGCTAGCCAGTACACGGCTAGGGGGCCACCATCCGCACGATGAGAACCATCCACGGGAGGTACCCGGAGGAGGCCGTACACCGACCGCTCAGGCATCACAGCGAGGTCTCGAGATGATTTTTATAAAGGTGGAGTCCAAACCACCCGGGATTACAGTGGGAATACGTGAAAAAAATCTCAATTTTTCATTGGTGTTTTTTGGTCAGGATTCGAACCCGGGACCCACGGCGTGTGAGCCCGAGCCCTTATTCACTAGACCAATCGCTCTCCCCCGGTATACTGAAGTATTATGTGCATGTATATATTTGTGAGGTTCTTAGATCAATTTTTCAATGAATAAATAACAACAAATTGTAATGACATCTGGCTTTTACTATTTTGTTTAAACATACTTTATCAGAACAATGACTGCTGGGTTTCAGCTTTCAATACCTAATAATAAAAAGATAATCATTTAATTAAAATAAAGTTGGAAAGTTGAAAAACAAATATTAATATTGAAACGGCACTCCCTGTCTCAGAGCATTAAATATGACACTTGAATTTCGCGCCAAGCGAGTCAGCGCCCAAGCGTCCGACGCGACTCTGTGGCAAGGCGTAGAAGTTACGCTTTAATATCGAAAATTTCTTTTCTTTCTTAAATCTCATATATTTCATGTTCCGCTATATGAGTTCATTTCATTTTCACATAAAACATGACGAAACAAAAAGAAACAAGTCAAAATTAAACATTAAAACAAAATTTGAGAGAATTCAAGTAGTAATATTTTTGCATAAGAGCAACTGCGTGCTTCATCCAACGGAAAGGGCCAATCACGAACCAGAGTTTGGATCTAACGGACATAACAATCTGAATCTCTTATAATTCATCGGGTTAACATTCTAAAATAGAAATTTTGATTTACTATTATTAAAAAAAAGAAGAAAAAAATTTTTTGATCATTAAAAACATTTATTTTGAAATCGTTAATTTTCACATGAGCAATGGAAATCAGCCTTAAGCTCAACCAGTCGCGCCGCGGCGACAGGTCGGCTGGCCAATCCGTGAATTTAGTAAGAGAACTCTGGTTCGAGATTATTTCTCCGGGCCAATCCCGATCGGAGTTAATTTTAGAACGAATTATTGTTATTATTCCTTTGTCTAAATGCGTATAAAAAGCCGTGAGGAGCAGCAACGGCAGCTCATTCTTGAATCAGCTCTCGCTTCAAGTACAGGGGTAGTGACTCTGGAAAACAAGCTCCAACAACGATACAACCTTTCAATATCCAAATTTCACACTGAGAGGGAGGGGACTGTGCGATTCCGTGCGGTCTGAAGATTCTCAATTTTCGATTCCTACATTCCTTCGCTAAAGAGGGAGGGAATGATGCGATTCCGTGTCGTCTGAAGATTTTTGGCGTAGGACCATTTCTTTTACCAATAAAATTCAATTTTTTTTTGTTGTTGGAGTTAAAAAACAATTTATTTCATTTATTATAAAGAATACTATTTATATTTTTTTTTCTTTGAAGCGAGAACTGTTTCACCATTAAAGAAATAAATCCAATCATTCAATCTCAGTAAATTTATATCGAGCCATAGGACAAAAATTTGTTTAAAATTGTATAGAATCGCAAATTTTTTTAGATTGATCGAATTGGACTAATTTAATACCAAAAATGAAAACAATACCAAATTAGGCAAACAATTATAAAATTGGACAAGTTTATGATGAATTGGACAAGTTTATTAAAAAAAGAGAGAGTATCATAAAATTGGACAAACTTATTGACATAAGGGAGAGAATTTTAAATTGGACAAGTTTCGATAAAAGGGACAAGTTTCGATAAAGGGAAAAAATACCAACGATTTATCACAAGAAACCTCTTATTTGTACACTGACATGTTTTTTTTTGTAAATAAACACCATTATTTATTTCTGTTACAACAAAATCTCGCATTATCTCATCTCTTTTCATACCTGCTCCTAAATTTCTAGTTGCTCGAATTCACGCGTAGCGGGTGACGCGAAAAGCGTACCGTTACAATATATAGACATGGTAAAACACCCAGTCGCCAGCCATGTACCAGTAGTCCGCTTTGTATGAGTGGGAAGAGTGTGGAAGATGTCTTCGGCACTCTTCCCACTCATACAAAGTATGGACAAAGGCCGACTACTGGTATACATGGCTGGCGACTGGGTGCTTTACCCTTCGCAAAGCTGCTTGCCCCAAGCGGAACGTTATAGAAATTGTGTGGATGACTGTTTTAATTTTGATAGCAACGAGGCTATTGTTGTTAAATATTAAGAAAAATTTCAAACCACAATTTTCTACTCCATAAAACTTTGTCAAGCGGCCCTGATAAGCATGTACCATTTTCCACCAATAACTTTGGCATACATCCGTAGCAGATTGAGTCATATCCCGAAGGTGGTGAGATCGGTTGAACCCTCGAGCAGCTTTTTTTTTATAATGTAACGAATGTTAACCAATAGTAATATGCGAATAATTATTTTTTCTTTAATAATTAAATTAATTAATTATTATTTCTAATTATTGTTTTTTTGTGTTTTTTTTTCATGTAGTTAGATATGCGAATAACTGATTCCATTCAATTATTCGAAATAAACGATTATAATTGTTGTTAAATATTAAGAAAAATTGCATTTCTAGACTAATAGACTAATAGACTAATAGACTAAAGTAGACTAATAGAAATAAAAAAAACGTATTAGGTTTTTAAAATGCGTACTGACGTACTAAACACCTTAAATTGTTCTTAATTATATTAAATCTATGAGTTTAGTCTAGTCTATTATTTTATCAGTCTAGAATTAGTCTAGTAGGCATTTAACTAGTTAATTTTTCTGAACATTCAACAACAATATAACTATTTATTTAAACACGTACTAGATTGTACTTAATCTAATACGATTTTCAAGTATTTAGTACGTTTAGTACGCTTTTTGTAAATCTAGTACATTTTTGAATTTTTGTTAGTCTAGTCTAGTCTATATATTAGTCTAAAATTAGTTTAATAGTCTAGAAGTGGAATTTTTTTCAATATTTAATAACAATATAATCATTTATTAATACAACGTAAAATAGGCACATATTCATTTTTGTTCTGCGTTGTATTTTATTTCATGTTAGTTACGCGAATACTTAGATTTGTCAAAAAATTGAATACAGAATCAATAATTCGCATATCTAACTACATGAAAGGAACATAAAAAAATTAATAATTAATAATAATCAGTTAATAATAATTCATTTCTTTAATAATTAAAGAAAAATAATTATTCGCATATTACTATTTATTCACATTCGTTATATTATTAAAAAAACAAACTGCTCGAGGATGGAATCGATCTCACCACCTTCGGGATATGACTCTAGTTTTGACTCAATCCGCTGCGGATGTATTTCGAAGCTATTGATGGAAAATAATACATGCTTATCAGAGCCGCTTAACAAAGTTTTTCGGAGTAGAAAACTGTTGTTTAAAATTTTTCTTAATATTTAACAACAATAGCCTCATTGCTAGCAAAATTAAAACAGTCATCCACGGAATTTGTATAACGTTTCCGCTTGGGGCAAGCAACTTTGCGTACCTATATATTAATATTTGTTTTTCAGCTTTCCAGCTTTATTTATTTAAATAAATAATTATCTTTTTATTATTAGATATTGAGAGCTGAAACCCAGCGGTCATTGTTCTGATAAAGTATGTTTAAACAAAATAGCAAAAGCCAGATGTCATTACAATTTGTTGTTATTTATTTATTGAAAAATTGATCTAAGAACCTGCTTACAAATGTATGCATACACATAATACTTGAGTATTCCGTGCACCCTTTCCCCTCTCCTCAATTGTTCCGTCATACGCAGGAACAAAAATACAGTATTAAATATAATAAATAAAGAGATAAAAAATTTATAACAACAATTTTTAATTATTGATATTGAATAATAGTAACAATGATTATTATTATTCTTATTATTCTTAATTATAGCTCTATTTTTTGTTATTCTGTTCATTTACTTATTATTTATCAATTATTGTCATAGCAAGCTAATCGCTCCAGATTATTGTTATGTATAACCATTTTAATAATAAAAATTAAGAATAAGCCCCCCAAAATGATAATTTGCGAAGGAGTAACGTCGCTTTTACATTAAAAACAAGTCTCGTATTCGGGTATCTCAATTTAGTTGAGAACCACTGTCACCAAATCTGTAAACGTCGAATTATCGATCAAAATAACCGTTGCGACATCTGTGCTCCGCATCTATAAGCATTCTCTCACGTTAGGCTGGGTTCTTGAGCCCTAGTCACTTTAATACGGCCTGAAGTTGTTTCTTCGGCGAATCTCCACCCTACCGTCGTCAGCGTCGTGGCAGCATTGATTAGCCTAGTGAGATATTTTGTTTTAGTACTGAAATTCGTCGGGGACGACATGCGCGTAATGGGCGCTACGCTCGCGCGTTCGAGACTCGGGCACAGTACGAGTTGGAGGAGCGCGAGGAGCGTAAGCGGAGCAACGCCATTTTCCTCTTTCTCCAGGGCAGTGCGTGTATTTCAATGAACCATTTTTTTTTTAAAGAAACGTACAAAGTGTTTAAACCGCGATAAGAGTAGTGCAATGGGTGTTTGTAGTTGGTGGTTGTAACTCTTGCGTTCTTGTGAGAAAAAAAAGTTCTCAACATTTTGGTAATCGTCTCGGGAGTAATACACACGTTTGTCGATGCGTAAGTTAGACAAGTGAGGTGGCCTCGCGTTGTGGAAAAAGGAAAAAAAAAGTTTGCAGGGCGTTTTACGAAGAAACTATGCACCGACACGCGATTCATCGTTTCAACGCTCCCGAGACGGTGAGTTTGTCAAATGGAAATAATTAAGTCGTTGCAAATCATTGTTAAATTTGTTTTGTGAACTGGAATTAAAAAAACGCTTGACGTCTTGTCAATACGATCCGGTGGTTCCGTAGACGCGAGTGTGAGACAATTCACTAGTGCGATATTCTCACAAATGGCACGGGTTACATCGATTATATATGGGGGGAAGGGGGGGGAGGGAAATAAGCCGATCTCTTTCGCTCGATTCCTGAAGTCGTCGTGTGTGTACTATCTACTACTATGTATAATACTACGGCGTAACGGTGTAACGGCTGTTTTCACCATTCGCATCCGTTCTCCCGGACCTCTCGATCCTCGTTCATCGAGTTTTACTCCGAGCTCTATAGTGAGCGGTACATTTATCAGATTCTTCTTTAAAAACAGGCGACTACATTTGTGTATATGTATGTGTACGTAATCGAAATTTTACGAGAAATCTCCGACCAGTCCTGATACGAGAAAACTTGGTGCAAATCCTAACGACTTTTTTTTATTATACATTTTTTCATCATTTTGACAGATCAGTCATTTTTCGAGTCAAATACGTAAATTCATGCACGTTGTAAGTTTTGATGGTTCGAGGGTTTATTTAGTCGATAGGTGTGGCGTTTATTCACGAATAAGGGCGGCGGTTCACGACTGTACTGCACATGGCCATCTCTGGGAGCCGGCTATGCAGGGGGTGGTTTTTGTACTCCCTCGATCTCTCCCTCGCCCGGATAGGTGTGGCGGTACGCGAGCGAGAGAGACATCAGATCGAACTATCCCGGGCGATGAATTTTCATTGCTCCGCTATATGCGACCAATTATTTTTTATTTTTCCTTATCGCCATTTTTATTAAATGTTTATCTTTTATTTATATTACAATAGGCATCTGGATTTCAAATGTTATTAAGCATTTTAATTGTGCATTGCAATTTTTTTTCTGACATTTCAAGCGTGTATTCAAACTCTGTGTCTTTTGTCTCCATTTTATTATTGTTTCGAATCGTGTATCGCAAGAATAAATTACAAAAATATCAAAAGTGTGAAAAAAATGTTTTTCACACATTGAATAACTTTCGTTTATCCGAATGTGGGCTCTCTCTCTCTCTCTCTCTCTCTCTCTCTCTCTCTCTCTCTCTCTCTCTCTCTCTCTCTCTCTCTCCTCTCTCTCTCTCTCTCTCTCTCTCTCTCTCTCCCCCTCTCCCTCTCCCCCCCTCCCTC
>CAXDIM010000023.1:7500-35891 GCA_963989365.1 Rhimphoctona megacephalus | reverse complement strand
TCCCAAAGAAAACGCAATTTCGTATCAGTTTTCGATGCAAAACGTGACTTTTCGGTGAAAATCGTTTCTATGAACGCCAAATCTTATTTCGTCAATAAAAAATGACGTCTTCACGTTTTTATGCTGTTTGGCAGTGAATACTAAAATTACGAAGAAAAATCACCGTTTCACTCAAATTTGGCAGAGGAAACGAAATTTCGTATCAGTTTTCGATGATAAGCGAGACTTTTCGGTGAAAATCGTTTTTATAAACGGCTAATCGTATTTCTTCAATAAAAAATGATTTATTCACGTTTTTTTACTGTTTTGTGGTGTAAACTTAAATTACACAGACAAATAACTGTTTTACTTAAATTCACCAGAGAAAACGCAATTTCGTATCAGTTCTCGATGCAAAACGTGAATTTTCGGTGAAAATCGTTTCCATGAACGCCAAATCTTATATCGTCAATAAAAATGATTTCTTCACGTTTTTATGCTCTTTGGCAGTGAATACTAAAATTACGAAGAAAAATCACCGTTTCACTTAAATTTACCACAGAAAACGCAATTTCGTATCAGTGTTCGATGCAAGACGTGAATTTTCGGTGAAAATCATTTCCATGAACGCCAAATCTTATTTCGTCAATATAAAAGGATTTCTTCACGTTTTTATACTGTTTTGTGGTGAAAACTGAAATTACGAAGAAAAATCACCCATTCACTCAAATTTACCAGAGAAAACGCAATTTCGTATCAGTTTTCGATGAAACACGTGAATTTTCGGTGAAAATCGTTTCCATGAACGCTAAATCTTATTTCGGCAATAAAAAATGATTTCTTCACGTTTTTATGCTGTTTGGAAGTGAATACTAAAATTACGAAGAATAATCACCGTTTCACTCAAATTTGGCAGGGGAAACGCAATTTCTTATTAGTTTTCGGTGAAAATCGTTTCTGTGAACGGCAAATCTTATTTCGCCAATAGACAATGATTTCTTCCCGATTTTATGCTGGTTGGTGGTGAAAACTGATATTACATAGAAACATCACCGTTTCACTCGAATTTACCAAAGAAAACGGAATTTCGTATCAGTTTTCGAAGCAAAATGTGAATTTTCGGTGAAAATCGATTCTATAAACGGCTAATCGTATTTCGTCAATGAAAAATGATTTTTTCACGTTTTTATCATGTTTGGAAGTGAATACTAAAATTACGAAGAAAAATCACCGTTTCACTCAAATTTGGCATGGGAAACGCAATTTCTTAATAGTTTTCGGTGAAAATCGTTTCTGTGAACGCCAAATCCTATTTCGTCAATAGACAATGATTTCTTCCCGTTTTTATGCTGGTTGGTGGTGAAAACTGAAATTACTCAGAAAAATCACCGTTTTACTCGAATTAACCAAAGAAAACGCAAAATAGCAAAAATCCCCTCCCGGGGAAAAAAACCTGGACAAGTACATTGGTGGTCCTTCGTTTCCCTATGATAACACAAAAAGTCCAAAACCCCACTTAATTTTTTTTCTCTTAATGTTTACTAATTTTATTCATATCCCGGAGGGAAACCAACCATATAGATCACGAAATATCCGGCCAAAAAACCAGACTTCACAATAAATGTTACTTTGAATTTATTTCCACAGAACAAAACAAGAATCAAAACATTAAAAAATCAGCATTATCAAGATGAGAAAAATGCCACTTATAATTGGTGTGTAAGATGTATCAAAAGTCTAAAAAAAAATGAAAAAAGATCGACATCTAAGTTACGTGCAGCAGTAAAATTTTTGATATCGGTACTAGGACAAGTATTTCTTTGGTGACTGAGAAGATATCAATATGGACGTACCGGCAACGTAGGGCATGCAGTTGGTGCATTGCTTCTAGGATCTCCTAAGTCGAGTAGCTACTTTTGTTTTGGCTATGGCGCGACCAATGTTGCCAAATAGTATTTACTTATATGACCTAATGAAACAACATTGCCTGCGCCGTGGCTAAAACAACGAAAAACATTCAGAAACCAATCGAAAACTCGACACACAAACGCAGGAACAGGAAGTTTCGCATAAGATCCCGTATTTTTGTAATGTTAAAAAAAGGCTTTAATTTATGTTCGTACATGATAGCACAGTTTTGTTTGATTGGTAATAATTTGATGAACGTTCACCACCGTACGTTGAGCGTATACGCACAAAGTACTTGTCCGGCCCATAACGTTTTATTAAAATTGCTCATTCAAGTAAAAATCAAATAAAAAGTTATGGACCGGACAAGTACTTTGTGCGTATACGCTCAACGTACGGTGGTGAACGTTCATCAAATTATTACCAATCAAACAAAACTGTGCTATCATGTACGAACATAAATTAAAGCCTTTTTTTAACATTACAAAAATACGGGATCTTATGCGAAACTTCCTGTTCCTGCGTTTGTGTGTCGAGTTTTCGACTGGTTTCTGAATGTTTTTCGTTGTTTTAGCCACGGCGCAGGCAATGTTGTTTCATTAGGTCATATAAGTAAATACTATTTGGCAACATTGGTCGCGCCATAGCCAAAACAAAAGTAGCTACTCGACTTAGGAGATCCTAGAAGCAATGCACCAACTGCATGCCCTACGTTGCCGGTACGTCCATATTGATATCTTCTCAGTCACCAAAGAAATACTTGTCCTAGTACCGATATCAAAAATTTTACTGCTGCACGTAACTTAGATGTCGATCTTTTTTCATTTTTTTTTAGACTTTTGATACTTCTTACACACCAATTATAAGTGGCATTTTTCTCATCTTGATAATGCTGATTTTTTAATGTTTTGATTCTTGTTTTGTTCTGTGGAAATAAATTCAAAGTAACATTTATTGTGAAGTCTGGTTTTTTGGCCGGATATTTCGTGATCTATATGGTTGGTTTCCCTCCGGGATATGAATAAAATTAGTAAACATTAAGAAAAAAAAAATTAAGTGGGGTTTTGGACTTTTTGTGATATCATAGGGAAACGAAGGACCACCAATGTACTTGTCCAGGTTTTTTTCCCCGGGAGGGGATTTTTGCTATTTGATATCACTTCTTTTTTCTATAGTATTTTCATATTTCGTTTTATATAAACTCTAATAGAGCCTGTATATAACAAAAAAAAATTACAACGTGTTTGCATCATTACATGATCGATTTATTTCAATGTCAGGAATCAGCATTGCTCACACTACTAATTCGACATAAGAGAATGAGACAGATTTTCTACCATAAATTCCTTGTTATTGAGATTGTTTAAATATAGGAGCGTTTCGTTCCTGTGATAAGAAAAAAAGTTATAATGTTTTCAAAAGAGTTAACTACAGACTCGAAGTATTTTCGAGATGTTAGTAATTCGTTGATAGGTTATTATTCGATTATAGCTTGGCAGGAAGGTGTTATAGAAGAGACGTCAAGTACCAAATTTCCCCGAGGCGAAAATTCAGAAAATTAAATACTTTATCATTAGCTTTCAAGTTGTGTATTAGAATAAGGCATTCAGGGGCGAAAAGGCAGCGAGGATATTAGCAATTTCGGTCTAAGCTATAAATAGATAATTATATTTAACTTTACTGTCAAGAGCCTCAGAATTATTATTCTTTCAAAGATGAAATGACGGAAGAATATGATGCATCATCCTTGACTTACAAATTGTTTTATAAAACATAGAAAAAAATTAGATTGAAAAAGAATTCGGCCGATGTACTTGACGAATGTTTTTTCACTTAATTTACATAATGTATCGGTCATGGTGACAACCTCGCCAAGTACTTCGGCCGAAATTCTTTTTCATCTAATTTTTTTTCGTTTGCAATCTTTTTTTGCTTCGGACCCTTATTGATACAGAGTTTTTATTTTCATTCTGGTTGGTAAAACAACTGCATTTTCGAACATGATTCTTTTCTCTATCAACATTCAACATTATTTGAAGATTTTATCACACGATAAAGCCTCCCGTACTTGGCAACATCTATTTTAGTATAGCTCAATTTATTTTATAACTTTTTGCGAAACCCAACCTTAGCTTTTCGTGAGGATTAACTCATTTTGTTTTGTGTGATTTGAATTTATTTGATACATTTTTTGAGAGTGGTCACTTTTCTTACTTTTTGATAGGATTTGATTTTCTTAGGGATTTTTGCGAGAACAGGTTTTTGCAGTGTATGTGTATTCGTGGAAAAATATGGGAACGGCGGTCAACAAATGTACTTGTCCAGGTTTTTTCCGCGAGGGGGTTTTTATGCGTGATATGATGCGTTTTTTCTCTTTCTTTTCAAACATCTCGCTTTATATAGATTAGAAAAAGGTTATATTGGGAAATTATCGCCTTTTCATTTCCAAACCCCGACCCCTTCTACTTCGAGTCAGGTTTTTTCCCCATGAAATAAAGGGGTACGTGTTTTGGAATTTTCAATTTGCCATTTTTTTTATTCTCGAGCCAGTCAAATTTTTTTGACATTTCGATTTACCTTTCTGGAATCAGGCTAAAATAAGTCGGGAACTGGGAGTCTGATACAAAAATTTACAAAGCTTTTGAGAGCAAGATTAGAAGAGTCAGAACTTTTCCATAGAATTTGTAGCTATTTGAATTTGTGTTTATCAAATAAACATATTAAACAGCAGTATCTCCTTGTTATATATGTGGATTTGTGGTAAAAAATATTACGCTTATTTCAGCTTGTTGATAAAAATGGGGCGATTTTTTTCGAAATTTTTCATTTTTGATTAATGATAAAATAAAAAACCAGTTTCACGTATGTTTAGAGAAAACATATCGAATCTATTGTGAAAAAAGTTCACGCATTTTTTCATTCTTATTTTTATTAACAAGGTGGAATCATGATTATTTGTCAATACCATTGAAGAAGTTACTACCATGAAAATAAAAAGTTACAACTATTTCAATATTCTCATTGAATATAAAAAAGTTCAAATAGTATGTTATGGGAACTCCAAAAGAATATATTGAACAAAGCGGACAAACTCAGACCAGGATCGTACCCAAAAGAATGAAATGAATTTAGTTGTATTAGTCACATTAGCTTTGAGCAAATTTTGATACCATCAAAACCAGAGCGACTGCAGAGGAAAGCGTTTAGAATAAAACTTTTTCAATTTATTATGCTATAATCAGAGCTAAAAAGTGGAAATACTTAGCACACGTCTCCTCTTCACAAAATGATCAAAATTTGTAGATATCGGCTACATTCCAATGATACAAATTTTGATACTATCAGCAGACGAGCACCCGACGACTTTCTGAAACAACTTTTTAAATTTATTATGCCATAACTAAAGTGGAAAAGTGAAAAAACATAGTGCACTTTAAGCCCAACAAAGTTCAGAAAATTTGGATGTATCTATAGCGTTCCGAGGACAGAAATTTTAATCCCATCCAAAAATGAGCAGCCGAAGACTGTTTGTAATAAATTTTTCAATTCATAATGCCACAATCAAAGATAAAACGTGGAAATACTTGGCGCTTCACAAAATGTTAAAAGTTTGTAGGTATCGGCTACATTCCCATGATACAAATTTTGATGCAAATTTTGATATTTATAACAATAATGGCCGTGAAAGCCTCAAAACTAGAACTTACAGTTATTTTAATATTATCTTTGAATTTCGAAAAGTTCAGAAAGTATGTTATGGATATTTTTAAACAATAAATTCAACAAAGCGGGCAAACTTAGATCAGTACTGTGCCCAAGAAAATGGATCGAGTTGAGTTGTACCAGTTGCATTATCTTCGTGCAAATTTTCGTACCATCACAACCAGAGCATCCGTAGAGCAAATCTTTTTGAAAATATTTTTCAATTCGTTATGCCACAATAGGAGCCAAAAAGTAGAAATACTGAGCACACATGTTGCTCCAGGAAATTTCCAAAGTTTGTAAGTATACGTTGCGTTCCAATGAAACAAATTTTTATACTTCCAGAAAAAAGGAACCAAAGACTTTCTGACAATTTTTTGAATTAATCATGCCACAACTCAAGCATACCGCACATCGGGCTCAATAAAGTTTATGAATTTTGCATATAGCCATTACTTTTCGAAGCCAAATTTTAATCCCATCCAAAAATGAGCAAGCGAATAATTTTCATAATAAAATTTTCAAGTCCTAATAATGCCACTATTCCAGCAAAAAAGTGGAAATATTGGGCACACTTGTTACTTCACAAGTATTTCAAAGTCTGTACGTATCTGTTGCAATTCAATGATACAAATTTTGATAATATCAGTAAAAACACATCAGAAGACTTCCTAATACAATTTTTCAAAATTTATTATGCTACAACTAAAGTGAGGAAGTGAAAAAATATAGCTCAATAGAGCCGAATGAAATTCTGAAATTTTGCATATATTCATGGCGTTCCGAAGACAATAATTTTGATTCCATTGACAAATGAACAACCGCAGAATTTTCATAACAAAATTTTTAATTCTTAATGCCACAATCGGAGCCAAAAAGTGGAAATACTTGGTACATTTGTTGCTTTACAGAATTCCCAACGTCTGTAGGTATCCGTTGCAATCCAATGATACAAATTTTGATAATATCAGTAAAAAAATATCAGACGACTTCCTGAAACAATTTTTCAAAATTCATTATACTACAACTAAATTAGGGAATTGAAAAAATGTAGCGCACATTGGGCCCAACAAAATTCTGAAATTTTGCATGTATGCATGGCATTCTGAAGGCAGCAATTCTTAATCCATCGACAAATGAGCAAAAGGGAAAATACTTGGCACATCTGTCGCTTTACAGAATTTTCAAAGGCTGTAGGTATCCATTGCAATTCAATTATACAAATTTTGATAATATCAGTTAAAGGACATCGGAAGACTTCCTGAAACAATTTTTCAAAATTCATAATGTTACAACTAAAGTGGTGAAGTGAAAAAATAGAGCGCATATTGAGCCATACAAAATTCTGAAATTTTGCATATATTCATGGCGTTCCGAAGACAATAATTTTGATCCCATTGACAAATGAGCAACCGAAAAATTTTCATAACAAAAGTTCAATTCATAATGCTAAAATCGGAGGCAAAAAGTAGAAATACTTGGTACATTTGTCGCTTCACACAATTTCCGAAGTTTGTAGGCATTCGTTGCAATCTAAAGATATAAATTTTGATAATGTCAGAAAAAACACTTCGGAAGACTTTCTGAAACAATTTTTTAAAATTCATTATGCTACAATTAAAGCGGGGATGTGAAAAAATATAGAGCATATTGAGCCAAACAAAATTCTGAAATTTTGCATATATCCACGGTATTCCGAAGACAATATTTTTGATCCCATTGACAAATGAGCAACCGAAGAATTTTCATAACAAAATGTTCAATTCATAATGCTACGATCGGAGCCAAAAAGTGGAAATACTTGGTACATTTGTCGCTTCACAGAATTTCCAGAGTCTATAGGCATTCGTTGCAATCCAAAGATACAAATTTTGATAGGATATGGAGTATATACCGCCATAGTCTTTTGACATAAACATATATTATACGAGCCATTTTGACATAAAGATATATCATTACTTACTACGGTTATCATCCAGATGCATCCATATATATCCAAATGCAGGTTGACAGTGTATTTGTCTATTAATACATCAAACGCGAGATGATTCTACACCATATTTTGGATAGAAAAACGACGTCGAAAATCTTTTGGAATGGACCAACAATTATCATGCAAGGAACATTTTATGATGTACAAATCTTATTATGGCCAGCGAGGAACATTTTATAATAAAGAGGAAAGGGACCAATAAAATAAATTGTCAACGGTGTACAGTTAAAAAAAAATATTTATTAAACACTGCTCAAAACTCGGCATGATAATAACAAACTTTGCCATATACATTTTTTTGACACTCATTATTAGTTTTATAGAGTTCCTTTTCCAAATTTACATCGATTCACACCAATCATGATTAACAGTTCAACGTACACTATTTCATATTTATCAAAGAAACGAAAAGAACGATTTCTCAAGAAATCTTATACGAGGAACATTTAATCGCGAAAGAGAAATTCCGTCGAAGAGTTAAGTTAGGAAAATAAAAACTGCAGGGTTAACAATAATAAAAGAATGTATATTCATTTCAGCACTGTTCGAAAGTTGATTAAAAGCACTTCACTATTTTCACACCATCACTTCCTTATTATTGCTGTAACCAAGAGTCGATTGAACCTAACCTCGATATTTATAACCTCACAAATGTTCGTGAAAAAAGATTAATATTTTCAATACTGTTTAAGCCACGAGATTCTAATTAGTCGCGATCGAAAGGGGGGGAAAAATAAAAAATACGTGAATTTGAATGAAACTCTAAATTGCTGTCATTGAATTTATATTAAAGAAATCATTTTTGGATCGTACGCGTACGATCCAAAATTATTTCGCAATTTGTGAATAAATTTATTTATAGATCGCGAAATAATTTTTTTCCCCGAATTTATCCACAACACGTCCCGCATAAGAACTTCTCACTTCGAAAACTCCGTTCAGACTTTCCGCGGTATGGGTACTTCGAACTATTTATTTATTCACAGATCGCGAAATAATGTTTTTCCCGAATTTATCCGCAAACACGTCTCGCGTATAAGCACTCATTCTCACTTCGAAAACTCCGTTCAGACTTTGCGTGGTATAGGTAGAGAAAGATTAAATGGAATGGCCAATCACAAGCTCGGAAGGCGTCAAGAGGCCTTTCATTGTGTCGTATACAGACATGCCAATACTTCGATGTCAGCATAATCTTGAGCCTGTGCAAAGTTTTTTCTCAGCAAATACGGCATTAATCGTGCTGATTTAAGGCTCAATCGAAGTATTTTTTCGTAATAAATCTCCAGTTCAATTTTCAAATCATCATATACCTTCTGAGCTTCGTAATTAAAGAAAATGGATTTCAGTTTTTACTCCCACCACGGTGAATCGTTTTATTCAGAGATAATAACACTCGACCTGTCAAACTTTCCGCGGTTCGGTATATATATATATAGCGACGAGGTGGAGCTAGTCTCATGTGATGTCGGTCTGCGACAGCGCCGTGAAGTTAACCGCGATGACATGAGGTCTTTGATAGTGTTATATATTGTTACGGGGCATATTCTCCGGAGCCCCGCTACCTCCAGCGACGCCATCTACCAGAAATATCTGTAACAAAATATATAAATAATAATAACAATTTTCAACAAATTATTCAATAATACAATAAACAAACAATAGAGGGACTTGTTTCTTATATACAATAACTAGGGTACGGGATGATAAATAAGAGGATAAATGGAAGGAAGGAATTCTTATTCTGCTTTTCGATACAAGATCCAATACGGATTCCTGACCGAAACGCTAGTGGGCACCTAAACAGAATTTCTGTTAGAAGGAGTTAACGAAACGTTGAGTGAAGGAATTAATTGAGGAACTTAAGGAAAGGAAAATAGGAATTGTGCGTCTTTTCGATACAAGATCCGATACGGATTCCTGAACGAAACGCTAGTGGGCACCTAGACAGATTTTCTGCCATAAGGAGTTAACGAAACGTTGAGGAAAGGAATTAATTGAGGAGATTAAGAAGAAGGAGTACAAAAAGTTCCTAATCGAACGACGAGAGCCGGAGAACTGACTCAGCGGTAAAACAAAGGCAACTTTGCTTATACAGCCGAGACAGCGCTTAAGCGATCGCCTTTAGATTTGGAATAAGGATAAAAAGGGATTTATTAATGATGATAAATTAAAAACTTACCAGAAATAAATCCAATCCTGCCAAAACCAGTTTGTTGAGAGCGTAGAAAGCGTAGAGAGCGGACCGTTCATTTGTTGCGTAAATATTTCTTGTAGAGTTTCCTTTTCGATCTGGATCTCCTTCGGGACGTATCTGCCAGGGGATTTCAAAAAGTATTAATAAAAATAATAGAAATAATAAATTGAGGAACTGGGAAGGGAGTAAGGATCTCAAGGACCGGGAGTAAAGATTTAAAAATCTCAGAAAGAGGAAATTGAGAGTCGGAAAGATTCTCCAGACTCAACAATTTAGAATTGGGAGGGTAGACGGAATCACTGCAAACTGCGTCAGTTTGAGTAAATTAAGGAAAAGGAATAAAATAATAAGGAATAAGGAACAAAAATCGTGTCACAGCGGTGACGGCTCACACACACAACAACACAACAACAGAAAACGGCGAGAAAAACGAAAATTGTATTCGAAAAACACAGTAACTGCATACTTTTGTCCAAAACAACAATAGAAACAAACGCGAGTCCAAGATAACACTCATATTTATTGAATTTGTTAATAATTTTAAAATTAAGTCGAGCGGAAGTCACAACGGTGACCACACATACACAACAACACTACCGTATCACGAAATAAAACGCAGATAAATCACAAAATAGTACCACAATTAAAACAACACTTCACAAATTTGTTTAATGCACATACACGAACAAACGCGGCGTCATTAGAACATTGAAATTTTAATAATTGTATAATTATCGCGAAAACAAAATCTGACTCGAACGCGAGAGACACACGTACACGGGGGCAGCCATATTGTCAAGCACGAATCGAAAATATCATCGATCGGGCTATTGATCCGCGGCGCCACCGTATAAGCGGAGAATTATGTAAAGTCACCAGCGTAACTAGAAAGCATAGACTCTGAAGTTGTCACAGTCAGAGAACTAGGGAAAATTATCGAGAATATTCTCACAATCACCGCGTATAAATTATTGTACATTAGAATTTAAGAATATTATTATTGTAAATGGGAAATTGGGGGTTGAATGAATAAACATATATTTGTAAATGATTTATTCCTAACATACGGTTTTAATTAATTTATTCCTTCTTCGAGTCCTGAACCTACATAAAAATTATATTGAAAAATTCCACAAACGTTTCATTTGGCGCCCAACGTGGGGCTCGATAAGATTAAAGAAAAACTCGGTTAGGAACAAATCACATACAAATTAAAGTCGAAATCAGAAGGCTGAAATTAAAATTTTCTTTTATTATTATTATTATTATTTATTCTCAAAATAACTTATTAAATCGAAACTGGGAAAGAATAGTCTGAAAATAAGAACAAAAATGTCGTCAGAAGAGAAAGATACTATGCAGTGGGAATCGACGTCAGCAGAGGCGCTGTTAGACGCGGCGAAAAAGAGAAACAAACCGGAGATAGGTCGAATCTCAAATATACAGCCCACAGAGGAGGAAAATAACCAGGGACATGTAACTTTTAACATCGATGAAGAAAATGGCACAACGGATATGCAAAAAGAGATAGATGAGTCAATTCAATTAATGCTAAGAGAGATAAAAGAATTAAAAAATGAACAAAACAGAGAAAGGATTATGACGACTTCAAATATTAAAGATTTAGATGAGAAATGTGTCTTAAGATGTCGGCAAACACAAGAACTCTCTCGTCAAGAATTTCAAGACGAAATAGATAGAGTGGTGGCCCAAACAGACAGAAAACTCACCATATCCCAAGATACATGCAGGACGAATTTGAAAGCTATGGATAATGACAGAAAAGCAGATTTTGATGACCTTGAGAAAAAATTACAAGAAGCAATGTGTAGCTTAGCTAAATTTCAAGAGGTTTCAAAAGGTACTTTATCCTTAGCCAAGAATAATAAGGCACGGATTGAGGTTTGTGAGGAGGAAATAAGAACTAAACTCTCACAAACCATGAGCATAACCCAAGGGGGACTCAACATGAGTCAAATGTATGCTGCCAAACAACGACCTCCAACTTTCAATGGTGATGGAAGAGAACGACCAATACGGTATCTTAAGGAGTTCCAACAATTTTGGCGGATTACCGGAAATACCGATTTGCACTACCTTATCAGTCAATCTTTGAAAGACGCAGCTAAGGATTGGTGGCGAGTAGTCGAAGATGATGTGCACACAATCGACGACTTTTCTCAAAAATTCAAACTGAGATATTGGAGTCGAGAAATTCAAGACAAGATAAGTCGAAATCTTGAATTCGGGGCGTATGAATTTGATGGCCACAAGGCAACGCGGGCCGAATACGCGACCCGAATATTTGGCAACGCTAAGGACCTCAGTAAGAATTTAACCAATGAGGAAATTATTCGTTACTTGAGTAATCATTTCAACGAAACAGTGAGGTCAGCCGTACAAATTGGCACGGTTAAAACAATTGAGGGTTTTCTTGAGCTACTGGAAAGTCTTGATGGAGCAGGACCACTCAATGCTCAACGAGGCAAGAGCAATGCGAATCAAGGAGGATTCCATAATAACCCGGTTCCACAAAAGAATTCCCAAGGACAAGGGCGTTTACCGAGTAACAACAATTACCAAGGGAATCAATGGAGAGGACAAACAAACCAAGGGTGGGGAAATAAACAGTGGCAAAATACCAACAATCCACCACAACAAAAATGGCAACCACCACAGAACAACATGCCAAACATGACAGCTCAACCCTGGGGAAATCAAGGATGGAGTCAAAATACAAGTTCAGGCCAAAATCCTTTGGAGTGGACATCTCCAACCTCGCAAGCGCTACAAGAAGCCTCTCCTAAGAGCCAAGGCGGCCCATACGTTGGTCAACCAAACCCATATATCAAAAGTAATCAGGACCAGGGAAACGCTTAACCGTTGCGCCCGAAACTATGGCAGTGCAATTAACAGAGCCACAACGAGGCGCAACGGAAGAAGAACTCATAGAAAAAGAATTAGAAGAAACTAGAAAACGAAAAAAACGTAATGAAAATAAGAGAATGAAAAAGAAGATAAAGAAGAAGGAAGAAACGGAAATTAAGAACAACATCGACTCAGTGGAAGGAAAAGAAATAGTGGTTTTGAAAAATCTCAAAGTCACTGAAGGATCAAACCCGAAGAACGAAGAACGAGGGAATTCAAGAAAGAACACGGAAACAATCGAATCACAATACGAAAGCCCAAGAGATTATTTGATGGAAGATGGATTGACAAAAGTTAAGGACAATGACATGTTTCCCAAATGTCCTGTGCTAACTATTGGACTGGAGGGCACCGAGGTTGAGATGTTACTCGATAGTGGCAGCGAAATCTCATGTGTGTCACAAGACTATTACGACCAATTTGAGTCGGAATTCCGAGGATGCCCAAAACTCCCTGTTGTCGGTGGAGAAGTGCGAGGAGCGTTTAGCGGAAATAAAAGCCGTATAAAACGGCAAGTCTTAGTAGAAGCACATGTCGAAGGAGTTAAGGGGTTTCTCCAGCTAATGATTGTACCGAAGCTAAGGAGAGACGCTCTACTCGGTATAGACGGAATGCTTTTATTAAAAATTCACATTGACACAGGTGACGGAATAATACGCGTCAATAATCACGTCGCTCTTCAATTAAGCGGGGGACTATGGATTAAACCCATCGAAAGGTCGGAAATTGAACCACGTATAGTCATGGAAATCGTCCAAGCTTCAACAACGGAAGAGGAAATACTAACGGAAGACCAAGTAGACGGGAAGTTGAAGGAAACAGAAAATCTGCCAGATAATTTGAAAGGACGTTTCAAAGATTTAATCTATCGGTACAGACACATCTTCACGAAACGGCCAGGAAAAATGTCGGCGTACGTCCACAAACTGGTGATGAAGGACCCGGAACCATACATGCACCGGTCGTATCCGATTCCCATGCAGTACCGTGAAAAAGTAAACCAGGAAATCCAAAGAATGCTTGGGCATGGGGTCATCGAACGAGCCACAAGTCGTTTCATAAATCCTATGGTCACCGTCATCAAGAAGGATGTTTCCGTTAGGCTCTGTTTAGACGCTCGACAGCTGAATCAGTATCTGGTGGAAGACCACGACTCTGCACCACCCACAGATGAAATTTTTCAACGCTGTGGGGGAATCAAGGTTATGTCAAGCCTCGACATGACCAGCAGTTTTTGGCAAATTCCGCTACACGAGGAATCACGAAAATATACTGCGTTTCTGCACGAAGGAAAGTGCTATCAATTCACAGTAACTCCCTTCGGTCTGAAAACAAGCACCGCAAGTCTAATTAAAGGATTGGATATCGTCCTGCAAGATATGGGCCAATCAGTTATCAATTTCGTGGATGATCTCTTGTGCGTGTCAAAAAGCCCAGAAGAACACTTAGATCATCTCGAGGCCCTATTTCAACGCATTCACGAGCACGGCATGACGTTGAATTTTAAAAAGTCAGCATTTTTTCATGAAAAAGTCGCGTTCCTGGGTCATATTCTAACGACCGAAGGAATAAGGCCACAACCCGAGAAAATACAGGCGATACACGAGTTCCCAACGCCAACAAACCTCAAACAATTAAGGGGATTTTTGGGACTCGTAAATTTCTATACAAAATTCACCAACAAACATGCCGCCGCAACAGTCCCACTCCTCGAGTTATTAAAGAAGGATGAAAAATGGGATTGGAATGAACGACGAACAATAGCGTTTGAAAGGGTAAAACAGCTGTTCACTGATAGTGTGATATTAAGGCACGCCGACACAAAGAAACCGTATATCCTCACGACGGATGCTAGCGACTATGCCATTGGAGCAGTCCTAGGGCAAGAGGATGATAAAGGTGAAATCGGAGTCATAGCGTTCGCCAGCAGAACATTAAAAGGGGCGGAACTGGGTTACATTACCACAGAAAAAGAATTACTCGCTATCGTCTGGTCACTCCAAAAATTCTGGACATATCTCCTTGGGGCGAAGATCAAAATAATAACGGATCATAAAGCCCTAACCTTCATGAAAACGTGTAGATTTGTGGGGGACCGCTTACTCCGATGGGCGCTATTATTACAAGATTATGACCTCGAAGTTGAGCACTGCCCAGGAAAGAAAAATCAGGTGGCAGATATGCTAAGCAGACCATACGACAACAATGCTGAAAATGGAAAAGGAAGCCAAAGAAAATTTATCATAGCCGCCATCTTGGCCAGCGAGATCAGTCCCCAGCTACAGAAAAACCTCCAGAAAATTGGAGAAGCTCAAAGGGAAGATGAAACACTGGAAAAGCTCTGGAGAACAATAGAACAGGAAGGGGGGGAAACTCCAAAATACCGAATTATCGATGACTGTCTGTTAAAATACACGAGGACAGGACGGTGGAAAATCATGATCCCAGATAATATGATTGACTACCTGATTGAAGATTTCCACTCCATATACGGACATCAAGGGGCCCGTAAGATGTTCCGAATGTTTGACGAAGATTTTGCGTATCCTCACCTGGCTAGAAAAACTAGACAAATCATATCCCAGTGTGATAAATGTCAAAGGAACAAGGTACCAACGCAAACTAATTATGCCAAACTACAAAATATCATACCTGATGGTCCGGGGGACTTATTGTCTATTGATTTTTTTGGTCCACTCCCAACGTCAAAAGGGGGAGTGAAACATATTTTAGTGACAATTGATGCATTCACTAAATTTGTCAAGTTGTATGCAATAAAGAAAGCTAATGCAACGACCACCATAAGAAAAATCTTCAACGAATACGTACCGCAGTACGGAAAACCCAAAAGGATACAATTTGATCATGGTACCCAATTTACGTCAAAATTGTGGCTAAATTATTTGGAAAAAGAAGGGGTAAAAGGGATTTTTTCATCAATCCGACACCCACAAGGAAACATCGTCGAACGAGTCAATCGAGAATTAGCCCGATTTTTCAGAACATTCCTGGAAGAAAAACATGCAGGATGGTCAAAATGGCTACCGGTGATCGAAACGTGTATCAACGACACACACCATGAGACCACCGAAATGACTCCTACGGAATTACAAACGAAAAAGAAACCTTATCGGATATGGAGAGAATGGATTACGGCATTAAAAGACGAAGACATCGACAAACTAACTTACGAAGAAAAAATAGCAGCAGTCAAAGAAAGAATCATTAGTAAAGGACAACTTCGTGCGGAAAGGTTTAATGCCACACATAAAACAACGAGCTTCGAGGAAGGAGAATTAGTCCTCGTGCGAGCATTAAATGTCTCAGATCCAAGTAAAAATCTTACAGCGAAATTTATGCCATTATATGAAGGACCTTACCTTATTCACAAATGTGTGGGTATTGCCACTTATCTTTTGCAAGATCCTACAACGAAAAAAGATCGAGGAAAGTTCCATGGGTGTCTATTAAAAAGATATATTCAAAAGGATAATCAAGATGACAAAACGGAACGAGAAAATGAAATGTGACAAAAGGGAGCGACAACGCCACACGGTGATAAGGATAAGAAGTAAGATATCACTAGGATCAAGATCGATGAGATAACACCCTAAATCATCGATTATGCAAATTAGAGGGCTATAAAAGGAGCTGATAGGCCGAATATTTCCCCTTTCCAAACCGGAAGTCAATGAACATGGACAACCATAAGGTGAATTTAGTGAAAACTGAAAAGATAGAAATAAAACTAAGTCATAAATTAAAACAAACGGAAAAACGAAAATTAAAGAGGCAAAAGACGAGAAAAGATAAGAAAGAAGAAGAAAGTGAAAAAGGAATCATCGTGGACCACCCTGAGGACGAATATTACCTCAAGATTATCACCGATGGAAACGTTAAAGGGTGGTATCCTGGAAAATCTTTGAACATGTAAAATAAATAATCATCATAATAATCATTATAACCACCGGAAACCGTTACGAAAATTTTCTCAGTCTATCTGCATACGCTATACAGACAGCATCAAAAATCTTAACATGTATTTCGAAAATTATAATACTGATCGATTAATGGGACCGTATGAGAACGTAAAAATTATCGGAATAATAAACCCGGAGCAAGTTTGTCTACATATATATGAGGAGGACGGGCAAACACAACAAATATTACATGCCATAAATGAAATCCAGACTAACGACGAGGAAGTACACCCCATTGTTGAAGAGGAAATTTACCCTGGCAAGTCGGTGCTGTATCGAGAGGACAACACGGTTCATTATCGGGCGACCATCATAAAAAAAATAGAAAAGGAAATCATCATATGGCTAGGAGATTATGGCCTTGAGACCGCAGTCAACCAAGACGAACTTTATACTGCACCGAGATGGACATTTGAAGTATCATATCAAGCAGTTATTTGTGGAATTCAAGGCATAGGACCAATAAAAAAAAATATACTGAAAGACAAAAGGAGATTGTTCGAGAATACATTAAGAATGAAACCTGGTCGTTGGAACTGGACGTTGAGGAGACAGGGACAGATGCCATTTGGGGAACCCTATACCTCGGAAATGAAGAAAACCAAAACCGAATAAATTACCGCGAATTGGTATCTGGACTAAAAGCGTGCTGCAAATTAGAAAAAAAGAAGAACTTTAAATTTCAAGCAGTTGGGCCTGAATTTGGCAGCAAATATCTACAAGTAGAAAAATTTGAAAATTTTTCACACGAGGAAATCAGCCTGCAAGAATTTTCGGAGGGGCAAAACAGCGAGACAAACGATGAGAGAACCAGCACCATACTCAGTGGTGACGAGGAGGAAGAGGCAAACGAATTCTGCAATACATTTGAAGATCAGGAATTTCTCCAAAGTTGGGGAGTTATTGGAGAAACCCAATCCGAAGAGGAGCCGGAATCCGACGGATATGAATCCAATGCTTCTTGCTGAAAAAAAAAAAGAAACAGAAAATCTTCGAAGAACAATGTAAATAGATAAAATAAAAGAGAAAATAGGGAGAAAAAGGAAAAGGTTGTTCAGCGTTTTATTTGCAATAGCGTGTGAAAAACAAATAAATTTTTTTTATTTTTATATTCTAAGCGTGCGAAAAATCAATTATATTTGGCGTGCGAGAACTTAAAAAAGTATTTTTTTTTACAAAGCGTGCGATAAAACAATAGAAATTTTTTTTAGAACATAAAAATTTTACAAAAACAGGCGAAAATTCAATATAAAAATTTTCTGTTATATAAAGCGTGTTAGAATTAAAAGAGTTTTTTTTTTATGCAAAAATCATATTTTTTTATAATAAAATAAACAAAATCAAATAAATCATAAACGATAAATAAAAAGCGAGCAAAAAGAAAAGAAAATTAATTAAATAAATAGGATAGGGAGGATTTTTCTTCGCCTCGCTGCGGTGATGACTTGGCTCGGCGGCGAAGAATCCTGGGGGACAATGTAACGGGGCATACTCTCCGGAGCCCCGCTACCTCCAGCGACGCCATCTACCAGAAATATCTGTAACAAAATATATAAATAATAATAACAATTTTCAACAAATTATTCAATAATACAATAAACAAACAATAGAGGGACTTGTTTCTTATCTAGAGTCGCGGTAGCGACTCGAGACAAGTACATTTAAAATACTATAAAAACAAAGACGTGTTTCGCTACTAGACTCTTTACAGCAAGCAGAGTTGGATCGAATGGTTTTTTAAAATCTCCGAAAATTGTTTCGGCGATAATTGATTAATTATAGCGTTTTGAAAGATGTTGCTGGTTCACGTATTTTTTATTTTTTTTTTTCTTTCGATCGTGACTATTTAGAACTCTGTAGCCCATCGCATATTGTAAATATTAATATTTTATTTTTCCGTGCCATGAAAAATGGGTGGCGTTTTTCGCACACATTTTCTGACATTTCGCGGTCGCTGTCTAGTGACACTAGTTGTAACTAGAAATATTCTGGTGATATGTAACAGTGTGTTCGTCGATGTGACCGCCGACCGTTTCATATCTTTTTTAATAATAACAGTGACAGCTGTTGAAATGAAAAAGGTTATAAAGATCGCGGCCGCGGATTAATGGTGATAGTCGTGAGAAAAATGAGGTTATAAAGATCGCGGGTAGTCATAAGATTAAATGATTTTATAAAGATCGCGGTTATACTAGTGATAGTTGTGGGGTTAAAAAGTAAGATTATAAAAATCGCGGGTGTGAAAGCAGATAATTTTATTTTTGGTTAGACATATTCGAGATCAGGACTTTAAATGCCTATTCGGTGAACATTTAATATCTTTGTTGTAAGGTTATAAAGATCGCGGTCAGTTTCAACTTTTCATTAAAGTTACTTTTATTATATTATCGGTAGAAGAGTGATAGTGTAAAAATAAAGTTTAAATCAATAAATAAACTTTTGAACAGTGTCTAAATAAATAATTTTTTTTATTAACCCTAGCCCCAACAATCCATTTTTCCGAACATAAACTCTAGAACGGAGTCGAAAACGGTGCCTCTTCTCTTTTACCATAAAATGTTCCATGAATGCAATAATAAAGTTTATTTAGAAACCATTCTCTTTGTTTTTTTTTTTATAACTAAGAGAATGGTGTATGATGAACTCGTATTCGGTGAATATTTGATATCTTTGAACAGTTGTGAGGTTATAAAGATCGTGGTCAGTTTCAGTTTTGGTTAAAGTAACTTTTATATATATAGATAGAAGAGTGATAGTGCAAAAATAAAGTGTAATTTAATAAATAAACTTTTGAACAGTACCTTAATAAACAATTTTTTTTATTAACTTTAGCCCCAACAATTCATTTTTCCGAACGTAAATTCTAGAACGGAGTCGAAAACAGTGCCCTTCTCTTTTACCATAAAATGTCTCTTGCATGCAACAATAAAGTTTATTAGGAAACCATTCTCTTCATTTTTTATATAACTGAGAGAATGGTGTATGATATCACCCTAGGTTTGAATTATATGTGGTTTTAAACCACCCTAGAGTGCACTTTGCACTTACAACACAAAACGGAATCAGGCGATGCGAAATAATTTTGAGCGAAAAGATATTTGATTTGAGAAAAAAAAATTTCATAAGTACTTCACCAATTTTTTTTTTATCTATTGCTCATGAGATATAATTCGTAATCAATAAATATTATTAAAAAAAACTCGCGTAGTACTTCGGCCAAAATTATTTTTTCCAATCAAACTTTAGCTCTCGAAATTTTGTACGTATATTTTTTTGTTTCAAAATCTCGTTTCGTTGTGATTACTTATATTTAAAAACTTTCGGTGCATTCTGATGCTATTGGAGTATTTCTTCGGCATCATTTTTTATGGAATATTTTCCGATCCGTTGATCTGCTGGCACGCATGATTCGGTGCAATATTTTTTGAAATTTTTTTTTACAAAATAAAAAAAAAGTCAAGTGTTTACTTGTTCGTTGTTTTTTATGCGTCGTATCTTCTCAGAACTACTGTACGTTTTAACGGGGTCATCCCATGTGACAGCTATTTTTTTTGCTTTTTTGGGATTTTTTTTTTGACGAACCATTAAAACACACTATCTTTGAATTTTTACCACACATTTATTAACGTTTTTACAGTCCTCATAATTTTATCAAACAAAAATAACAAGCTGAATCAACTTTACACCGTTTAGAAGACACTCATGTGTTGGTTGACGGCTGCCATGATTCTGGAGGTTTTGCTCATCTAAAATCAAAAAATCAAACGGCATTTTAATTTGTAGACCTGAGGCTATCGCTGGAACTAGAATAAAGTAAAAATATCGAAAATTAAATTTTTGGCACGGTTTTAAATGTTAAGTTCCAAGTTTCGTCGTTTTTTTCGACTTTTAAAACCGTGTCAAAAATTCAATTTTCGATATTTTTACTTTATTCTAGTTCCAACAAATTAAAATGCCGTTTGATTTTTTGATTTCAGATGAGCAAAACCTCCGGAATCATGGCAGCCGTCAACCAACACATGAGTGTCTTCCGAACGGTGTAAAGTCGATTCAACTCGTTATTTTTGTTTGATAAAATTCTGAGGAACTGTAAAAATTTTAATAAATGTGTGGTAAAAATTTAAAGATATTGTGTTTTAATGGTTCATCAAAAAAAAATCCCAAAAAAGCGAAAAAAAATAGCTGTCACATGGGATGACCCCGTTAAGTAATCTAATAATTTTATAAGTATTGACGGTTAATTACGAAGATTGAATTCACTTGAACACTTCTTAGATCAATATTTCACATTTCATTTTTAGTCCGAATATACACCAGCTCGAAATTCGATCATGTATCCATTTTTAGCCGAAATCATTAAAAAATCGATTGAGCGACCTCTAAAATTTTGATTCAGGATTCAATTCTTGAGAGAATCACTTTTTGATAACATGTTACCATATTTTGCTGCAATGCCGAAAAAAATGTCAATTCTTTTGCATCACTCAGATACATACATAATATAGACATGTTTAATTGGCAGGCTATAAATTTCATACCCGAGTACGTACACAATATTGACATGTTTAATTAACAAGCTATGAATTCCTTACAAAAAGTCGACAAATCCTAGCCAAAAACAGCATAAATGCTGTAAAAAAAGCTGAGACAAGTACATTTATGCCCCCCAAATAATCATTCCAGTTAATCCCCCCTACCACCCAGCGCCAAAATACCGATCCCCACCAAAATTTACAAAAACCCGTCTAAGTCGTTCATGCAAAGATCTCCGCACAAAAATCCTAAAAACCAACTCATCATACAAAGTTTTATGGGTAACCGCTCTCATTGTCTTATCAAATTAAGTCAAATTGTACAGAGGTGATAATTTCATTCTCGTAAATGTGTGAGTTCACAAAAATTGATAAATAAATAAAGATCTACTAAAGTATATATGATCAAGTACATGGGATTTAATTATGTTTATAAAATCTTCAATTATGTTCATATGCCATTTCTCTAATTAATGCTTTATTACAATGAATTATTATCCTATGACATGGAAGTACAAGGGCTTTAAAAAAAAATACAGAATTGCATTAGCCTGCGTGAGCTTGAACGCTGCCACACTCTCATTTGTAATATTTGTAGTATAGTTTTATTGGTAACCAATTGATAAAAGTTTACTATCGTACGTAGAGCGGATACGCACAGAGTACTTGTCCGGCCCGAAAATTTTTCATAAAATTTGTCACATAAGTCAACATTAATCTACCATACATTTTGGCATTAACTAGTAAAGTAAACACAGCTAATTTGGAATCACAATATGCGGATTGTTTTGTATCCCAAATTATCCTCCTTTCCTTTAACCAATTGTTATCGATGAATTGATGCTCGTGTGGAGCATATCTCACGTTAATACACGGCACGTTTATTCCGGTTTTGTAACATCCGGGGGAAAACTGAAGTTACAGAGCGTCTAAACGGTGCTGTACACCCGAAATAAGTAATCCGGTACCATTTACACGCACTTTTACACCGGTTTTTACTACAACAGGTTTTACAAAACGGAATAAGCCTGCCATGTAAGAGCGGTCATCAATTGATTGCATTCCAAGGCGGGTAAGATTCAAATCTGCGTCAGGAGATCCGAATGTTCGGAGTGGTTGAACAATTTACCGTGAACAAAAAAGCATATTTTTCGCTGACTAGTCGAAAAATTTTCGGGCCGGACAAGTACTCTGTGCGTATCCGCTCTACGTACGATAGTAAACTTTTATCAATTGGTTACCAATAAAACTATACTACAAATATTACAAATGAGAGTGTGGCAGCGTTCAAGCTCACGCAGGCTAATGCAATTCTGTATTTTTTTTTAAAGCCCTTGTAGTTCCAAGTCATAGGATAATAATTCATTGTAATAAAGCATTAATTAGAGAAATGGCATATGAACATAATTGAAGATTTTATAAACATAATTAAATCCCATGTACTTGATCATATATACTTTAGTAGATCTTTATTTATTTATCAACTTTTTGTGAACTCACACATTTACGAGAATGAAATTATCACCTCTGTACAATTTGACTTAATTTGATAAGACAATGAGAGCGGTTACCCATAAAACTTTGTATGATGAGTTGGTTTTTAGGATTTTTGTGCGGAGATCTTTGCATGAACGACTTAGACGGGTTTTTGTAAATTTTGGTGGGGATCGGTATTTTGGCGCTGGGTGGTAGGGGGGATTAACTGGAATGATTATTTGGGGGGCATAAATGTACTTGTCTCAGCTTTTTTTACAGCATTTATGCTGTTTTTGGCTAGTATACAATAACTAGGGTACGGGATGATAAATAAGAGGATAAATGGAAGGAAGGAATTCTTATTCTGCTTTTCGATACAAGATCCAATACGGATTCCTGACCGAAACGCTAGTGGGCACCTAAACAGAATTTCTGTTAGAAGGAGTTAACGAAACGTTGAGTGAAGGAATTAATTGAGGAACTTAAGGAAAGGAAAATAGGAATTGTGCGTCTTTTCGATACAAGATCCGATACGGATTCCTGAACGAAACGCTAGTGGGCACCTAGACAGATTTTCTGCCATAAGGAGTTAACGAAACGTTGAGGAAAGGAATTAATTGAGGAGATTAAGAAGAAGGAGTACAAAAAGTTCCTAATCGAACGACGAGAGCCGGAGAACTGACTCAGCGGTAAAACAAAGGCAACTTTGCTTATACAGCCGAGACAGCGCTTAAGCGATCGCCTTTAGATTTGGAATAAGGATAAAAAGGGATTTATTAATGATGATAAATTAAAAACTTACCAGAAATAAATCCAATCCTGCCAAAACCAGTTTGTTGAGAGCGTAGAAAGCGTAGAGAGCGGACCGTTCATTTGTTGCGTAAAGATTTCTTGTAGAGTTTCCTTTTCGATCTGGATCTCCTTCGGGACGTATCTGCCAGGGGATTTCAAAAAGTATTAATAAAAATAATAGAAATAATAAATTGAGGAACTGGGAAGGGAGTAAGGATCTCAAGGACCGGGAGTAAAGATTTAAAAATCTCAGAAAGAGGAAATTGAGAGTCGGAAAGATTCTCCAGACTCAACAATTTAGAATTGGGAGGGTAGACGGAATCACTGCAAACTGCGTCAGTTTGAGTAAATTAAGGAAAAGGAATAAAATAATAAGGAATAAGGAACAAAAATCGTGTCACAGCGGTGACGGCTCACACACACAACAACACAACAACAGAAAACGGCGAGAAAAACGAAAATTGTATTCGAAAAACACAGTAACTGCACACTTTTGTCCAAAACAACAATAGAAACAAACGCGAGTCCAAGATAACACTCATATTTATTGAATTTGTTAATAATTTTAAAATTAAGTCGAGCGGAAGTCACAACGGTGACCACACATACACAACAACACTACCGTATCACGAAATAAAACGCAGATAAATCACAAAATAGTACCACAATTAAAACAACACTTCACAAATTTGTTTAATGCACATACACGAACAAACGCGGCGTCATTAGAACATTGAAATTTTAATAATTGTATAATTATCGCGAAAACAAAATCTGACTCGAACGCGAGAGACACACGTACACGGGGGCAGCCATATTGTCAAGCACGAATCGAAAATATCATCGATCGGGCTATTAATCCGCGGCGCCACCGTATAAGCGGAGAATTATGTAAAGTCACCAGCGTAACTAGAAAGCATAGACTCTGAAGTTGTCACAGTCAGAGAACTAGGGAAAATTATCGAGAATATTCTCACAATCACCGCGTATAAATTATTGTACATTAGAATTTAAGAATATTATTATTGTAAATGGGAAATTGGGGGTTGAATGAATAAACATATATTTGTAAATGATTTATTCCTAACATACGGTTTTAATTAATTTATTCCTTCTTCGAGTCCTGAACCTACATAAAAATTATATTGAAAAATTCCACAAACGTTTCAATATATATGGGTGTCGTCAGAATCAACCAATCAGAAACTCGAGAGACACTTTCAGCCGGCTTTGGTGTTGTATACAGACACGTCTGATTCTTGAATGTGTAGGTGACTTTTGCGTGATTTTGAGCCCGTGCAAAGTTTTTTCTCAGCATTTACATCACCGATCGTGCTAAATTTGGGCTCATTCGAAAGATAATTTCTTAATGAATCTCCAGTTCAATTTTCAAGGCTTCAAACGACTCGTGAGCTTCGAAAACGAACAAAATGATGTGCCAATTTTACCCCCACCACCGCGAAAAGTTTTGTTTCGAGAAAGTATAGTCTCGGCGAGCCTCGGGCCAGCAGACGACAGAGCTGTCAATGTACTTGTCCCGAGACTCTACCTAGTCTCTTGATTTCGTATCAGTTTTCGATGAAAAACGTGAATTTTCGGTGAAAATCATTTCTATGAACGCCAAATCTTATTTTGGATATACTGTTATTATATATACTGTTTTGTAGTGAAAACTGAAACTACGAAGAAAAAACAACGTTTCACTTAAATTTACCACAGAAAACGCAATTTCATATCAGTTTTCGATGAAAAACGTGAAATTTCGTTGAAAATCGTTTTTATAAACGGCTAATCGTATTTCATCAATAAAAAATGATTTCTTCACGTTTTTATACTGTTTTGTGGTGAAAACTGAAATTACGAAGAAAAATCACCGATTCACTCAAATTTGGCAGAGGAAACGCAATTTCGTATCAGTTTTCGATGAGAGAGAGAGAGAGAGAGAGAGAGGGGGGGGGGAGAGAGGTTGTTGGTGAAAACTGAAATTACACAGAAAAATCACCGTTTTACTCGAATTTACCAAAGAAAACGCAATTTCGTATCAGTTTTCGATGCAAAACGTGACTTTTCGGTGAAAATCGTTTCTATGAACGCCAAATCTTATTTCGTCAATAAAAAATGACGTCTTCACGTTTTTATGCTGTTTGGCAGTGAATACTAAAATTACGAAGAAAAATCACCGTTTCACTCAAATTTGGCAGAGGAAACGAAATTTCGTATCAGTTTTCGATGATAAGCGAGACTTTTCGGTGAAAATCGTTTTTATAAACGCCTAATCGTATTTCTTCAATAAAAAATGATTTATTCACGTTTTTATACTGTTTTGTGGTGTAAACTGACATTACACAGACAAATAACCGTTTTACTTAAATTCACCAGAGAAAACGCAATTTCGTATTAGTTCTCGATGCAAAACGTGAATTTTCGGTGAAAATCGTTTCCATGAACGCCAAATCTTATTTCGTCAATAAAAAATGATTTCTTCACGTTTTTATGCTGTTTGGCAGTGAATACTAAAATTAAGAAGAAAAATCAACGTTTCACTTAAATTTACCACAGAAAACGCAATTTCGTATCAGTGTTCGATGCAAGACGTGAATTTTCGGTGAAAATCATTTCCATGAACGCCAAATCTTATTTCGTCAATATAAAAGGATTTCTTCACGTTTTTATACTGTTTTGTGGTGAAAACTGAAATTACGAAGAAAAATCACCCATTCACTCAAATTTACCAGAGAAAACGCAATTTCGTATTAGTTTTCGATGAAACACGTGAATTTTCGGTGAAAATCGTTTCCATGAACGCTAAATCTTATTTCGGCAATAAAAAATGATTTCTTCACGTTTTTATGCTGTTTGGAAGTGAATACTAAAATTACGAAGAATAATCACCGTTTCACTCAAATTGGGCAGGGGAAACGCAATTTCTTATTAGTTTTCGGTGAAAATCGTTTCTGTGAACGGCAAATCTTATTTCGCCAATAGACAATGATTTCTTCCCGATTTTATGCTGGTTGGTGGTGAAAACTGATATTACACAGAAACATCACCGTTTCACTCGAATTTACCAAAGAAAACGGAATTTCGTATCAGTTTTCGAAGCAAAATGTGAATTTTCGGTGAAAATCGATTCTATAAACGGCTAATCGTATTTCGTCAATGAAAAATGATTTTTTCACTTTTTTATGATGTTTGGAAGTGAATACTAAAATTACGAAGAAAAATCACCGTTTCACTCAAATTTGGCATGGGAAACGCAATTTCTTAATAGTTTTCGGTGAAAATCGTTTCTGTGAACGCCAAATCCTATTTCGTCAATAGACAATGATTTCTTCCCGTTTTTATGCTGGTTGGTGGTGAAAACTGAAATTACTCAGAAAAATCGCCGTTTCACTCGAATTAACCAAAGAAAACGCAATTTCGTATCAGTTTTCGATGAAAAACGTGAATTTTCGGTGAAAATCATTTCTATGAACGCCAAATCTTATTTTGGATATACTGTTATTATATATACTGTTTTGTAGTGAAAACTGAAACTACGAAGAAAAAACAACGTTTCACTTAAATTTACCACAGAAAACGCAATTTCATATCAGTTTTCGATGAAAAACGTGAAATTTCGTTGAAAATCGTTTCTATAAACGGCTAATCGTATTTCATCAATAAAAAATGATTTCTTCACGTTTTTATACTGTTTTGTGGCGAAAACTGAAATTACGAAGAAAAATCACCGATTCACTCAAATTTGGCAGAGGAAACGCAATTTCGTATCAGTTTTCGATGAGAGAGAGAGAGAGAGAGAGAGAGGGAGAGAGAGAGAGAGAGAGAGAGAGAGAGAGAGAGAGAGAGAGAGAGAGAGAGAGAGAGGGTGGGGGGGGGGGAGAGGGAGAGGGAGAGGGTGAGGGTGAGGGTGAGGGAGAGGGAGAGGGAGAGGGAGAGGGAGAGGGAGAGGGAGAGGGAGAGGGAGAGGGAGAGGGAGAGGGAGAGGGAGAGGAGAGGGAGTGGGAGAGGGAGAGGGAGAGGGAGAGTAAGAGGGAGAGGGAGAGGGGGAGAGAGAGAGAGAGCGAGAGAGGTTGGTAGTGAAAACTGAAATTACACAGAAAAATAACCGTTTTACTCGAATTTACCAAAGAAAACGCAATTTCGTATCAGTTTTCGATGCAAAACGTGACTTTTCGGTGAAAATCGTTTCTATGAACGCCAAATGTTATTTCGTCAATAAAAAATGACGTCTTCACGTTTTTATGCTGTTTGGCAGTGAATACTAAAATTACGAAGAAAAATCACCGTTTCACTCAAATTTGGCAGAGGAAACGAAATTTCGTATCAGTTTTCGATGATAAGCGAGACTTTTCGGTGAAAATCGTTTTTATAAACGGCTAATCGTATTTCTTCAATAAAAAATGATTTATTCACGTTTTTATACTGTTTTGTGGTGTAAACTGAGATTACACAGACAAATAACCGTTTTACTTAAATTCACCAGAGAAAACGCAATTTCGTATCAGTTTTCGATGCAAAACGTGAATTTTCGGTGAAAATCGTTTCCATGAACGCCAAATCTTATTTCGTCAATAAAAAATGATTTCTTCACGTTTTTATGCTGTTTGGCAGTGAATACTAAAATTACGAAGAAAAATCACCGTTTCACTTAAATTTACCACAGAAAACGCAATTTCGTATCAGTGTTCGATGCAAGACGTGAATTTTCGGTGAAAATCATTTCATGAACGCCAAATTTTATTTCGTCAATATAAAATTATTTCTTCACGTTTTTATACTGTTTTGTGGTGAAAAACTGAAATTGCGAAGAAAAATCACCCATTCACTCAAATTTACCAGAGAAAACGCAATGTCGTTTCAGTTTTCGATGAAACACGTGAATTTTCGGTGAAAATCGTTTCCAT
>CAXDIM010000023.1:0-5000 GCA_963989365.1 Rhimphoctona megacephalus | reverse complement strand
AAAACGCAATTTCGTATCAGTGTTCGATGCAAGACGTGAATTTTCGGTGAAAATCATTTCCATGAACGCCAAATCTTATTTCGTCAATATAAAAGGATTTCTTCACGTTTTTATACTGTTTTGTGGTGAAAACTGAAATTACGAAGAAAAATCACCCATTCACTCAAATTTACCAGAGAAAACGCAATTTCGTATTAGTTTTCGATGAAACACGTGAATTTTCGGTGAAAATCGTTTCCATGAACGCTAAATCTTATTTCGGCAATAAAAAATGATTTCTTCACGTTTTTATGCTGTTTGGAAGTGAATACTAAAATTACGAAGAATAATCACCGTTTCACTCAAATTGGGCAGGGAAACGCAATTTCTTATTAGTTTTCGGTGAAAATCGTTTCTGTGAACGGCAAATCTTATTTCGCCAATAGACAATGATTTCTTCCCGATTTTATGCTGGTTGGTGGTGAAAACTGATATTACATAGAAACATCACCGTTTCACTCGAATTTACCAAAGAAAACGGAATTTCGTATCAGTTTTCGAAGCAAAACGTGAATTTTCGGTGAAAATCGATTCTATAAACGGCTAATCGTATTTCGTCAATGAAAAATGATTTTTTCACGTTTTTATGATGTTTGGAAGTGAATACTAAAATTACGAAGAAAAATCACCGTTTCACTCAAATTTGGCAGGGGAAACGCAATTTCTTAATAGTTTTCGGTGAAAATCGTTTCTGTGAACGCCAAATCCTATTTCGTCAATAGACAATGATTTCTTCCCGTTTTTATGCTGGTTGGTGGTGAAAACTGAAATTACACAGAAAAATCACCGTTTCACTCGAATTAACCAAAGAAAACGCAATTTCGTATCAGTTTTCGATGAAAATCGTGAATTTTCGGTGAAAAATCATTTCTATGAACGCCAAATCTTATTTTGGATATACTGTTATTATATATACTGTTTTGTAGTGAAAACTGAAACTACGAAGAAAAAACAACGTTTCACTTAAATTTACCACAGAAAACGCAATTTCATATCAGTTTTCGATGAAAAACGTGAAATTTCGTTGAAAATCGTTTCTATAAACGGCTAATCGTATTTCATCAATAAAAAATGATTTCTTCACGTTTTTATACTGTTTTGTGGTGAAAACTGAAATTACGAAGAAAAATCACCGATTCACTCAAATTTGGCAGAGGAAACGCAATTTCGTATCAGTTTTCGATGAGAGAGAGAGAGAGAGAGAGAGGGAGAGAGAGAGAGGGGGGGGGGGAGAGAGAGAGGTTGTTGGTGAAAACTGAAATTACACAGAAAAATCACCGTTTTACTCGAATATACCAAAGAAAACGGAATTTCGTATCAGTTTTCGAAGCAAAACGTGAATTTTCGGTGAAAATCGTTTCTATAAACGGCTAATCGTATTTCGTCAATGAAAAATGATTTTTTCACGTTTTTATGATGTTTGGAAGTGAATACTAAAATTACGAAGAAAAATCACCGTTTCACTCAAATTTGGCAGGGGAAACGCAATTTCTTAATAGTTTTCGGTGAAAATCGTTTCTGTGAACGCCAAATCCTATTTCGTCAATAGACAATGATTTCTTCCCGTTTTTATGCTGGTTGGTGGTGAAAACTGAAATTACACAGAAAAATCACCGTTTCACTCGAATTAACCAAAGAAAACGCAATTTCGTATCAGTTTTCGATGAAATCGTGAATTTTCGATGAAAATCATTTCTATGAACGCCAAATTTTATTTTGGATATACTGTTATTATATATACTGTTTTGTAGTGAAAACTGAAACTACGAAGAAAAAACAACGTTTCACTTAAATTTACCACAGAAAACGCAATTTCATATCAGTTTTCGATGAAAAACGTGAAATTTCGTTGAAAATCGTTTCTATAAACGGCTAATCATATTTCATCAATAAAAAATGATTTCTTCACATTTTTATAATGTTTTGTGGTGAAAACTGAAATTACGAAGAAAAATCACCGATTCACTCAAATTTGGCAGAGGAAACGCAATTTCGTATCAGTTTTCGATGAGAGAGAGAGAGAGAGAGAGAGAGAGAGAGAGAGAGAGAGAGAGAGAGAGAGAGAGAGAGAGAGAGAGAGAGAGAGAGAGAGAGAGAGAGAGCGCGTGAGAGAGAGAGAGAGGGGGGGGAGAGGTTGTTGGTGAAAACTGAAATTACACAGAAAAATAACCGTTTTACTCGAATTTACCAAAGAAAACGCAATTTCGTATCAGTTTTCGATGCAAAACGTGACTTTTCGGTGAAAATCGTTTCTATGAACGCCAAATCTTATTTCGTCAATAAAAAATGACGTCTTCACGTTTTTATGCTGTTTGGCAGTGAATACTAAAATTACGAAGAAAAATCACCGTTTCACTCAAATTTGGCAGAGGAAACGAAATTTCGTATCAGTTTTCGATGATAAGCGAGACTTTTCGGTGAAAATCGTTTTTATAAACGGCTAATCGTATTTCTTCAATAAAAAATGATTTATTCACGTTTTTATACTGTTTTGTGGTGTAAACTGACATTACACAGACAAATAACCGTTTTACTACTATTCACCAGAGAAAACGCAATTTCGTATTAGTTCTCGATGCAAAACGTGAATTTTCGGTGAAAATCGTTTCCATGAACGCCAATCTTATTTCGTCAATAAAAAATGATTTCTTCACGTTTTTATGCTGTTTGGCAGTGAATACTAAAATTAAGAAGAAAAATCAACGTTTCACTTAAATTTACCACAGAAAACGCAATTTCGTATCAGTGTTCGATGCAAGACGTGAATTTTCGGTGAAAATCATTTCCATGAACGCCAAATCTTATTTCGTCAATATAAAAGGATTTCTTCACGTTTTTTATACTGTTTTGTGGTGAAAACTGAAATTACGAAGAAAAATCACCCATTCACTCAAATTTACCAGAGAAAACGCAATTTCGTTTTAGTTTTCGATGAAACACGTGAATTTTCGGTGAAAATCGTTTCATGAACGCTAAATCCTATTTCGGCAATAAAAAATGATTCTTCACGTTTTTATGCTGTTTGGAAGTGAATACTAAAATTACGAAGAATAATCACCGTTTCACTCAAATTGGGCAGGGAAACGCAATTTCTTATTAGTTTTCGGGTGAAAATCGTTTCTGTGAACGGCAAATCTTATTTCGCCAATAGACAATGATTTCTTCCCGATTTTATGCTGGTTGGTGGTGAAAACTGATATTACATAGAAACATCACCGTTTCACTCGAATTTACCAAAGAAAACGAATTTCGTATCAGTTTTCGAAGCAAAACGTGAATTTTCGGTGAAAATCGATTCTATAAACGGCTAATCGTATTTCGTCAATGAAAAATGATTTTTTCACGTTTTTTATGATGTTTGGAAGTGAATACTAAAATTACGAAGAAAAATCACCGTTTCACTCAAATTTGGCAGGGGAAACGCAATTTCTTAATAGTTTTCGGTGAAAATCGTTTCTGTGAACGCCAAATCCTATTTCGTCAATAGACAATGATTTCTTCCCGTTTTTTATGCTGGTTGGTGGTGAAAACTGAAATTACACAGAAAAATCACCGTTTCACTCGAATTAACCAAAGAAAACGCAATTTCGTATCAGTTTTCGATAAAAATCGTGAATTTTCGGTGAAAATCATTTCTATGAACGCCAAATCTTATTTTGGATATACTGTTAATATATATACTGTTTTGTAGTGAAAACTGAAACTACGAAGAAAAAACAACGTTTCACTTAAATTTACCACAGAAAACGCAATTTCATATCAGTTTTCGATGAAAAACGTGAAATTTCGTTGAAAATCGATTCTATAAACGGCTAATCGTATTTCATCAATAAAAAATGATTTCTTCACGTTTTTATACTGTTTTGTGGTGAAAACTGAAATTACGAGAAAAATCACCGATTCACTCAAATTTGGCAGAGGAAACGCAATTTCGTATCAGTTTTCGATGAGAGAGAGAGATAGATAGAGAGAGAGAGAGAGAGAGAGAGAGAGAGAGAGAGAGAGAGAGAGAGAGAGAGAGAGAGAGAGGAGGGGGGGGGAGACGGAGGAGAGGGAGAGAGGGAGAGGGAGAGGAGAGGAGTGAGAGGGAGAGAGAAGAGAGAGAGAGAGAGAGAGAAGAAGAGAGGTTGGTGGTGAAAACTGAAATTACACAGAAAAATCACCGTTTTAAACTCGAATTTACCAAAGAAAACGCAATTTCGTATCAGTTTTCGATGCAAAACGTGACTTTTCGGTGAAAATCATTTCTATGAACGCCAAATCTTATTTCGTCAATAAAAAATGACGTCTTCACGTTTTTATGCTGTTTGGCAGTGAATACTAAATTATACCAAGAAAAATCACCGTTTTCACTCAAATTTGGCAGAGGAAACGAAATTTCGTATCAGTTTTCGAAGAATAAGCGAGACTTTTCGGTGAAAATCGTTTTTATAAACGGCTAATCGTATTTCTTCAATAAAAAATGATTTATTCACGTTTTTATATACTGTTTTGGTGTAAACTGAAATTACACAGACAAATAACCGTTTTTACTTAAATTCACCAGAGAAAACGCAATTTCGTATCAGTTTTCGATGCAAATCGTGAATTTTCGGTGAAAATCGTTTCCATGAACGCCAAATCTTATTTCGTCAATAAAAAATGATTTCTTCACGTTTTTATGCTGTTTGGCAGTGAATACTAAAATTACGAAGAAAAATCACCGTTTCACCTTAAATTTACCACAGAAAACGCAATTTCGTATCAGTGTTCGATGCAAGGCGTGAATTTTCGGTGAAATCATTTCCATGAACGCCAAATTTTATTTCGTCAATATAAAATTATTTCTTCACGTTTTTATACTGTTTTGTGGCGAAAACTGAAATTGCGAAGAAAAATCACCCATTCACTCAAATTTACCAGAGAAAACGCAATTTCGTTTCAGTTTTCGATGAAACACGTGAATTTTTCGGTGGAAATCG